>QANX01001988.1:0-53155 GCA_003254975.1 Ochetophila trinervis | reverse complement strand
CCACATTGCCCACCGCTCCCGAACCCCACCCCTCGCCGCCCACAATTTTTCAATCGGGGCGAGGAGACCCACAGCCATGGCACACGATGCCATGGATGTGGCCTCCTCCCTACCACCGGAGCAGCCCCTCCGCCGCCGCCGCCGCCGCCGGTGGTGCCGCCGGTGGGCGGCCGGTACTTGTCGGTGCACTCCGACGACATGCCAACCCCCACACCCCCCCCATGGGCGGGGGGCGTGGGGGCTGGCATGCCAGGGGGGCTCGCTGCTACCAGTGCAGAGAGGTACCTCCCCCTTAAAGAGCTTATTAAGCCCTTTTGTTCCTGGCAGGAGGAAACATCAATTTTCCGAGGAGTCATAATGCCATTTTTGGGAGCTAGAGAATGAATTTTGATGAGATTTTTTGCATGGATGTTAAGAAAAATGCATACTACATTGTGGAAAAAATACAGAATTTTTTGACCACGGGAAGTATTTTTTTTTATTTTTTGTATCGACAGAAAATATATATATATATATATATCTCTTTTAATAGAAAAGATTTAATCAAACTAGAGGAAATGGTTTCTGCTTCTTCCATGTTTGTCTATCTTCATTGGGCTTTCTCATATTTGGTTGGTGGCTTTTTTGATGCGAAATCAAAACTTCAAATCTTATTTTCTAGTTTGAAACTTCCAATCTTGACTGAAGCTTTGCACAATTTTGATCCAGTGTGGGATATCATAATTTTTTTTTTACTTGAATTTTGACCAAGCTTGACATAGAGCGTTAAAACATAGAAATGTGTTTTCGAGTTCTTTAAAAGAAAACCAATCGGGTGCCTTATGTCACAGACTTGTTTTTCGAACCTTCAAGCCGTGCGGCCTTAGTTGCTATTCCGACCCTTTGTGTTGCAACTAAGTAAGCCTTTTTGCCTACAAAGAAGAGAAAGCAAAGCAAACAAGAAAGAACACAAGAAAGTTTGGGAGAATGAAAGTATATTGCTTGAAAGAAAGCTTTACAACTTGAATGCTTTTGGATCGTTGGATGATTTGGCCAAATGAGGCCTCCACCTATTTATAGACAAGGAAAAATGATCCTACGGCTATAAACGATTCAATCCTACGTTGGAGAATGAGTTTCTAGAGTTTTCCACAAAAATATCTAGATATTTACACAATTTACAAGGCTAAGAATTCTCCAAAGGATTCTAGAGAATTCCACACAAGTCTAGGAGCTTGGACTTTTCAAAGTGTGGTCAAAATGCTCACCAAGTGCTCGATAAAATGCCAAGCTCACTTTGCCCTCCAAGTGTTCGACAAAATGTCAAGCCTGTGACATTCTCCCCCACCTATTTTGTCGACGCCCTCGTCGAGCCTTCTTGATGGAACCGCTTTATTTGATCCTCGAATTGCCACAAAGCATTTGCGGGTTCCCAACTTGCTTCACTATCAGGTAGTCCTTTCCACTTCACTAAATACTCATGACTTGGATGGTTGTCCCTTCCATGAACTACTCGGTCAGCCATAATTTGATCCACATCCTTGTCATAAGTGTTGTAGATGCCCATTGGTGCTCTTTTGGACTCCCCTCTTGAAGGATCTTCCACATCTCCATGATACGGCTTCAAGCAACTTACGTGGAAGACCGGATGAAGCTTGAGCGTCGGTGGCAACTCTAACTTATATGAGACTTTGCCCACCTTTTTGATGATTGGAAATGGCCCCTCATATCGGCGGACAAGTCCTTTGTGAAGCCCTCGTGTAGACTTGTGTTGAGAAGGTAGGATCTTGACAAACACGAGGTCTCCAATTTGGTACTCCACGTGCCTTCTCTTTACATCCGCCCACTTCTTCATCTTCTTAGTTGCCTTATGGAGATAAGACCTTGCTAGATCGACTTGCTCATGCCAATTCTTGGCAACCTTGAACGCGGACGGACTCCTCCCTCCATAGCTTGTGGCAAGTGTGTGTGGAGTCATAGGTTGTTGCCCCGTGGCAAGCTCAAAAGGACTTTTGTTCGTAGCCTCGCTCCTTTGCAAGTTATATGAGAATTGGGCAACATCTAGCAACTTTGCCCAATCATGTTGGTTGGCACTCACAAAGTGCCGTAGATAGAGCTCCAACAATGCATTCGCTCGCTCGGTTTTTCCATCGGTTTAAGGATGAAAGCTCGTTGAGAAATGCAATGCCAAGCCCATGAGATTAAATAACTCCGTCCAAAACCTCCCGGTGAACCGTGAGTCTCGATCACTTATGATGGATTGTGGCAATCCTCAATATTTCACCACATGCTTGAAAAATAGCTTGGCAGTGTCCTCGGCCGAGCATGTTTTAGGAGCGGCGATGAATGTAGCATACTTAGAGAATTTATCAATCACCACGATGATAGTGCCACATCCTTCAGATTTGGGTAAGCCAATGATGAAATCCATGCTTATACTCTCCCACGGTCTTTCCGGTGTAGGCAATGGCTCCAATAAACCGGCGGGACTCTTTTGCTCCACCTTGTCTTGTTGGCATACAAGACAAGTCTTTACGAATGTCTCCACATCGTCCCGCATTTGTGGCCAATAATAAGAGGTCTCCAAAAGTGCTCTCGTGCGACGTTGCCCCGGGTGGCCTGCCCATTTTGTGTCGTGGCATTCCTTGATCAAATTCCGCCTCAAGTTGCCCTACTTCGGAACATACACACGTCGACCTTTGGTGTAGAGAAGGTCATCTTCGATCCAAAACCTCTTCGTCTTGCCCTCCATGGCAAGTTGGAGGAGTTGCTTTGCAATGGCCTCGTGCCCCATGCCTTCCTTCACTAAGTTAAGCAAATCACCTTGAAGCTTGCTCATCGACGCCAACTCGGCCTTTCTACTTAAAGCATCGGCAACCACATTGGCGGTACCGGGCTTGTACTCGAGCACATAGTCAAATTCGGCAAGAAAGTCTTGCCAACGAGCTTGCTTGGGACTCAACTTCTTTTGGGTTTGGAAGTAACTCGTGGCCACGTTGTCCGTCTTCACCGTAAATTTAGACCCAAGCAAGTAATGTCTCCAAGTTCGCAAGCAATGTATGATAGCGGTCATCTCCTTTTCTTGGACCGTATACCGCCTTTCGGTATCGTTAAGCTTGCGACTTTCGAACGCAATTGGATGCCTCTCTTGCATTAGAACGCCCCCTATGGCAAAGTCGGAAGCATCGGTGTGCACCTCGTATGGTTTGGAGCAATCGGGCATTGCTAGGACCGGTTCCTTCATGATTGCTCCCTTTAAGCTTTCGAAAGCTTGTTGGCAACGGATGGACCATTCCCATTTTTGGCTCTTCTTTAAAAGATCGGTGAGTGGAGAAGCTATGGCGGAGTATCCCTTGATGAACCGCCTGTAATAATTAACAAGACCAAGAAAAGATCTTAACTCACTCACCTTGCTTGAAGGATCCCACTCTTGGATGGCCTTGACTTTGGCTTGATCCATGTAGAGCTTGCCATCCTTGATCTTGTGGCCGAGAAAGTGAACTTCACTTGATGCGAACGAGCACTTCTCCTTCTTCACATAGAGCTCGTTCTCTTTGAGCACTTTGAATACAGTTCGCAAGTGGTGGACATGTTCCTCAAGTGTTTGGCTATATATGACAATATCATCCAAATATACCACCACAAATTGATCCAAATACGGGTGAAATATCTTGTTCATTAATGTGCAAAATGTGGCAGGTGCATTGGTGAGACCAAAGGGCATAACTAGAAATTCATACGCACCATACCTCGTCACACACGTTGTCTTTGGCTCGTCACCCGCCGCTATGCGAACTTGGTAGTATCCCGACCTCAAGTCAAGCTTTGTAAAGTACCTTGCTCCTCCAAGTTGATCGAACAAATCGGCTATCAACGGTATAGGGTATTTGTTCTTGATAGTGACCTTGTTGAGTGCCCTATAGTCGATGCATAGCCTTAACGATCCATCGTGCTTCCTCTGAAATAGAACGGGTGCTCCATAAGGTGCCTTCGACGGTTGAATGAATCCGGCATCCAAGAGTTCCTTAAGTTGTCTCCTTAACTCCTCAAGCTCCGGTGGAGACATTCGATATGGTGCCTTCGCGGGAGGTTTGGCACCGGGCTCCAATTCAATTGCATGATCCACCTCCCTCCTAAGTGGAAGTTTCTTGGGTAGCTCGGGTGGCATAACTTCCTTGAACTCGTCGAGAACTTGGCCCACCTCTTTCGGTAGCTCCATGGGACTAGCCTCCTCTTTGTCCTCACAAAGTGTGGCTAGATATGTGACCTCCCCCTTGTTGATCCCTTTCTTGAGTTGCATGGCGGAGAGGTGCTTGGATGTGCTTGGCTTGCCCACAGTTGGAATCATGCACGGGCCTCCCTCCAAAATGCACACGGTGTTGTAGCGAGGGAGTGGGACGACGTTAAATTGCCTAAGAAACTCCATGCCAAGCACAATAGTGAAATCATCCATAGGAGCAATTGAGAAGTTAATGTTACCTTGCCAAGTTCCAAGGTGTAGCTCCACGTTGCGAGCTAAGCCATCCAACGGCTTTGCTTCCGCATTCACGGTCTTCAACCACCCTTGCCCCTTTTCAAGTTTGAGGCCAAGCCTCATGGCCTCTTCCCTCTTGATGAAGTTGTGGGACGCACCGGTGTCCACCATGACTTGGGCATCTTTGCCGTTGATGCTCGCCGCCACGTACATGAGGGACTTGTCGTTGGTGTTGTGAGCGGGAACGGGACTCGCCTTCAATGAACTAAGGAGTTGTAGACACCCTAATTGTGGCTACTCTTGAGCCTCCTTCTCCTCGAGCATGGCATTGAGGAACTTCCTCTTTGGGCACTCCCTTGCCCAATGTGGCCCGTCACACAAGAAGCAATTACCTTTCGGCTTGATCTCCACCTTGCTATCCTTCCTTGCGTCCTTGTTGAATGGTGGCCTTTTGTATTCTTTGCTTTGGTGAGGTTTGTTGAACTTGGCTCCCCCACCTTTAACGAAGCTAGATTTGGGCTTATAGTTTGGAGGACTCACCTCGTTTGTAATCCATAAGAGTTTCGACGACGGTGAGTGCGGTGGAGATGTCTTGCACACCCCTCTTTTGTAATTCTTGCGATGCCCATGGTTGAAGCCCATCCATGAAGTTAAATAGGAGGTCCTCCTCGCTCATGTTGGGGATTTGGAGCATTAGGCTGGAGAACTCCTCTACGTAATCTCGAATTGATCTTTGGTGCTTCAACTCCTTCATACGTTTCCTAGCTTCGTGCACCACATTCTCGGGGTAGAATTGCCTTTTCAACTCGCTCTTTAGCGCCTCCCACGAGTCGATGGTGCAAGTTCCTCTCTTCATTTCCTCATGCTTTCTACGCCACCACGTAGCCGCAAGGTTAGTAAAATAGAGGGTAGCGGTGTTTACCTTTTGCCTTTCATCATGGAAGTCCAAAGCTTCGAAGTATCGCTTCATATGCCACATATAGTTGTCGAGCTCCTTAGCGTCCTTTCTTCCGCTAAACTCCTTGGGTTTAGGAGCATCCACCCTCGGAGTAGACACCACTTGTGTGGTGATGGCACTAGTTGCAGCCCGTTTCCATAGTGTCCAATCCGCTCTCGTTTCTTCCAAGCTCTTCTTAAATTCTTCCATCTGTGCTTGCATTTGGGCCATGGTCTCAAGCACCTTTGCTTGGAACGCTCTATGCTCTTGCCATGCTTCGGCGTTGGACTCGTTTGTGCTTTGCGTGGATCCCCTAAGCTCCTCCATTTGGTCTTCCACTCGACCATCGAGCATCTCCACGCTTTGCTCCAATCGATCGAGCCTCTCCATCGCGTCGGCAACAGCTAGTTCCACCTTCACCACTCGGGTATCCATGGTGGAGATAATGTCCCTTGACTTTGAGCGCCCACGCCCTTTCTTCGCAGCACCGGGATCGGCCTCCCTTCCCTTCTCTACTCCCACAACTTCGGACGATGCCATCATCCTCTCAAGCTTGTTGCTAGCTTTCCACAAACCTTTGCTCTGATACCAACTGTCATGGACTTGTTTTTCGAATCTTCAAGCCGTGCGGCCTTAGTTGCTATTCTGACCCTTTGTGTTGCAACTAAGTAAGCATTTTTGCCTACAAAGAAGAGAAAGCAAAGCAAACAAGAAAGAACACAAGAAAGTTTAGGAGAATGAAAGTATATTGCTTGAAAGAAAGCTTTACAACTTGAATGCTTTTGGATCCTTGGATGATTTGGCCAAATGAGGCCTCCACCTATTTATAGACAAGGAAAAATGATCCTACGGCTATAAACGATTCAATCCTACGGTGGAGAATGAGTTTCTAGAGTTCTCCACAAAAATAACTAGATATTTACACAATGTACAAGGCTAAGAATTCTCCAAAGGATTCTAGAGAATTCCACACAAGTCTAGGAGCTTGGACTTTTCAAAGTGTGGTCAAAATGCTCACCAAGTGCTCGATAAAATGCCAAGCTCACTTTGCCCTCCAAGTGTTCGACGAAATATCAAGCTTGTGACACTTAGCACCCCTGCATGTTTGTATACTTTTATTCATGAAAAAAAAAATATTCGTACATTGATAATCACCAATGAGATCAATTACCTATAGTGATTATGTGGATAAAATCATCATTTTGGGATGATTCACTAGCAGAGTCAAACTAATGACACGATATGATAGATTTTTTAAAAAATAATAATGACACATCATCAACTTTTAAAGCTAAGTACGCAAAAATGTGATTCGTCTCAGCCATACCAAGTCCACTTTAAGGTGTGTGATCTTCTAGGTTTAAGAGTCTAATGTCAGAAACCGAACTACCACCATATGACATGTTTGAGACTACCCTCTTTTGGGAAAGATCGAGACCATACCTCTAGTGTAACACCCCGTCCTGGAAAAAATATTGAAACTTCTCAAAGTTGACCGAGTTGACCAAGTTTGACCAAGGAAGGGCTTGGGGTTGACTTTTTGTGTGAGCGTGCTATGGTTTTGACCGTAGTATCGTAGCGTAGAGCTAGTCGATACGAGTTCGTAGACTAGTAGTATGCTCAATTCTGAGTTAAGACCGAGAAGTTATGGCTGAAATAACATGAAGGGCATTTTGGTAATTATGCAAAACAAATGAAAATGACTAAAATGCCCTCAGCTGCATATTTTAATATGTTGGAAGGGTCTGGAAGGTCCAGGTGCACGCACGCACGGCCCATTTTTTTCCCCCCCCCGGTTCTCTCCCGCGCAGCACCCTCCCGACCGCCCTCTGCTTCGCCGGCTACGGCCTTATTCCGGCCAACCCAGGCCGGAATTGACCGGAAAAATGGAGCTGCCGACCCCCTCTTCCGTTTGGCACCAAGGACTCGCCGGATTTAAAGCCCAGATCGCCAGAAATGTGAAGAAGCCGGTCAGCTGCAACGCGGTGAATCGCCGGATTCCGGCGGAGTCAGGCCGGCCCGCTGCCCGGGAAAGCTTCGCCGGACCCTCCTCTCTTTTTCCCCACCCTCGGCTGGCCGTGAAACGCCGTGTATCGCCGGAATCGACGACGGATCCGGCGAGGCCACCTCTCCTCCGGTCGCCGGATCTCGGCGGTTTCCGGCGATGGAATCGGTCCGGTCCTCCTATTTTGGACCTCCCGAAGCTAGTTCCGGCCTCCGTTCGTCTCGAAACTCGCTCGTGTGGATTGCGGGATTTGAGAGTGCTCGGCCGCCGCTCTCTGGCCCTTTTCCGGCCACCACCGGAGGTGGTTGGACGAGGAAAAATTACGGTTGTAATCTACTCCTTTCAAGCTTCGTTTTGACATATAATTCGAATATTATAACTGAGTATTGGAATTTATCCGGTTTGAACTGTGGTGTTAATAATTGTTAAATAGAAACTATTGTTAATTGGTGATATAGACTTGTGTGGTGATGTTTTGGTGTTTGCTGTGGAATGTATTGGTGCGCTGAAATTATAGAATTGATGGTGTGGTTGGATTTCGGGATTATTAATAACGGTTTCGGAATATATTTACATGATATAATTGGTCTGTGAATTAAATACATATATGTGGGTTTGATTGTTGAGATACGATTGGATTGCGTATGTGGATTTGCGTGTTAATCATTGTGTGGCTTTAATTATGAGAATTTGATCGAGTGAGCTGTTCTGTGAACTGTCACGTATGTATGTTATTGTGGAATAAGTAATTGCTGTTGACGGTTTGAGAGCCGATTGGGTTTATGGAATTAATTGTGGAATTGATTGTACTAATTAATTGAGTTGCTGGATCGTTTACGTTGAATTGATGGTGTTGAACTGATATGGAAATGGTGATGTGTGGAATTTATGTTTTAATATGTGGGAATATTTTATTGTGCATTTTCTTTGGATTAAATGCTGATTGTGTTTGATTGTAGCATATTTGTGTAAATATGCTTTCGGAACTACAGGTAGCTTGATCCCTTGTTGAAAGGGTATGTAGGCAGCTCAGTTTTAAACTGAGTGCAGCTACACCGTACTTAAACAATATATTTGTTTAAGTGTTGAGTTGCGTACTGTTTGGTGATCTAATTGTGTGGAAATGCGTGCTGGTAGAATAATTTGGTTTTAGGACTGGTTTTCTTGCAGGTTTGTAGCTTTTATCATTTTTGGGGAGTGTTAGAAACAGTCGAAATGCTGCCGAAATTTTTAATAAAATTTCCGGCAGTAGTGAAACTTTTCGGTCTGTTAATTCTTACCCTCTTAAAATTTTGTTTAGCGGGTTTTTCATGACTGCTTGTGGCTTAGTGGCAACATTAAGTCACGCAGGCAGGATCTTTACGGGTCGGGTCCTGTCATCTAGTGGTTGTTCCGAGGCTAGCACTTCAACGAAATTGACATCTCAACTTGAGGGAGTCATGATTTGACATTGTTTTTAATCGAGGATCATTAATAAATCCTAATTTCTTAAAGGTTTAATTCCACCTATACTTCTGGATGTTTGGCGATATTACAATCCGCTGTTTTAAGTTTTGAAAATTCCAATCACCTCCCCTATCTTTAACAATTGTCTGCTAAAGTTAATTAAAAATAATAAAATCATGCAAATTGACTTAAATACCTCCAAAGTAACTGTTACAATAAAAAATAACATTAATTTTAAACCCGAATATTAATGATATTTTTAGAAAGAAAAAGAGAAAAACATGCTTTTTATTTTTTTACACATGTCAATTTTAAATATCCATTTATTTATACAATGATTGTGTTATTTTTGTTCAACCCCCCAAAAAAATATAAATAATGAACATATTTTATGTTCAACAAATCGCTGGAGGCAGTCAAAAGTATATACCAACAGAGAAAATAAATATTATAATCTTTTTCTTTTTTGTTTTGTTAAGTGAAAAATGAATAAAGAAGAAAACCCAGATAAGAAGGCAACCGAATTGAAAAAATCAGACCGACGAAAACAAAGGAGAAAATTGAATTGTATCAAAAGAGGGAAAAAGCGTGGAAGAAATTTATGTTTTCTACAATATCAAAAAGCAAATATGCTTCCCACACTTTTCTTTACTTTTGCCAGCAAATGTTGGGGTTGCTCCTGTGAACCTGTCGTCTGAATTTTTTTTTTTTTTTTTTTACACCTGTTTCTTTGCTATTATTTCACAGTTGGTATGAGAGATGAACACGTACGGCCGGTTACGACAAAAGAGTGCGTAGACTTCCAAATTGGCAAAAGGTCACATGCACCTTTGACTTGGTCAATGGGATATTTGTCGAATAAATTGTGGGTGAGGTTTTTATTTTTATTTTTTTGATGAATAAATGGGAGAAGTTGCATAAGCAAGAACGATGCCAAATTCAATAACCATTATTTATACTTTTGAAATAAATATATATTTGACATAAAAAAAATATGTACATTATTTATATATTTTTTTGGAGGTTGAACAAAAAAACAAAAAGAATACAGTCATTGTATAAATAAATGGATATTTAAAATTAACATGTGTAAAAAAATAAAAAGCATATTTTTTTCTTCTTCTTTCTAAAAATGTCATCAATATTTAAGTTTAAAATTAATGTTTTTTTTATTGCAACAGTTACTTTGAGAGTATATAAGTCAATTTGCATGATTTTATCATTTTCAGTTAACTTTAACAAACAATTATTAATGGTAAGGGAGGTGATTGAAATTTTCAAAACTTAAAAAGGCAGATTGTAATATCACCAAACATCCGAATGAAACAGATGGAATTAACCAATGAAGTAAATATAGTTATGTGGTATAACTCATTAACATGACTGCACTTAAAAAACACTTAAAAACTTTGATTTACTTCAACTGTTGACGATGTGATCTTTACCAAAATGACTACTTACAAAAAGAAGACCACTTAAATCCAACTGATTAACTAGGATGAACAAATGGCAACTCTTCGAGCTGGACATGAGGATCTGCAAAGAAAATTCACTGCACTCTTTTCGAATAAACATGCTTGCTTAGTTAATATGGAATTTATTCAACAGACAAAGCAAGTTCACAACTCATTCTTAACCCAACTCTTTAAAACCAGCATGATAACCACGAAGGCACTCACACTGGCTTTGAAGAGTAAAAAAAACAAGATCATGAATATTGGATAAAAGATTAACAGCCAAGAAATACGAAATTCTGTGATGAAAAATTAAAGAAGATTTGAAACTGAGATTGACAATAAAATTCAAAATCTATAATTTTGAATAGTAAAGTCTAGATGTCAAAAAATTAAAATAAGAAATATAGTAGTAGAAAAAAAAAAGACACATTTTGGCGATAATAAACCATAGAATTTTGACCAATAGGAATTATCAAGGGAGAGAATTGGTCCAGATGAAATTAGAACAGTAACAGAGATGATCGGAGAAGAATGGTAACTTGAAAGAGCTAAGACCGATGAGTTAAAAATGCTCGAGTAGGCATGGGAGTGGAAAATACTTGTGCCATTACTAATTTTTTGATAAAAAATTAGGTTGTCTTATGGCCAACTATCTCCACAAAATTATTCAATTCAAATAAAGTAGAATAAATAATTGATGCATATTTTAAAATAATTTTGAATTAATAATGCATATTTTAATTTTTTTCAATCTATTTTACCACTAATCATTACTTAAATAGAAAAATTAGTAGAAATTAGTAATTCTTGTAAATTGTGAATTCCATACACATTTTCCAAAAAGAAAAAAAAATGAAATAAAGAAAGAAAAGAAAAAGATATTGACTGATAGAGATACATTGGAAAGAAAAGTGTGTGCGTGCGAGAGAGAATAAAAGACCAAGATGAGAGAAAGCAGAGCGGCATTTGGGAAGAGGGAGCTGCAGGCTTAGGCTAGGATAGGAGTTGTTAGGCAGTAAAAATCGTGATACGTCCGAGCGTCCTTCCCCTTCCCTTTATCTTCTCTGTCGTCGCAGTCACAAATCTTTGTATGTCCATACGCGTATTATACATTCCGATACGCAAATCCCAAATAATACCTTTCTTTCTTGCTACGACTGTTAAAGGAAAGCCAATATTTTATTTCTTCAAATTCTCTTATTTTGTTGGGAAACAAATCCTCCTCCTTTGGTTAATTTTATGATACACATACATTATACACACACACACACACACACACACATATATATATATTAAATTATATATATGGTTACGTCGTTTATATCTCTGTTTTGTTTGGGATCTGATCTGATCTGATCTGATCTGTGGGCTACCGGATCTGACGCTTGCTCTGCCTCCCCCGTTGCGATTATAATTATAACGACTTTATCGGTAGAAAACCTAGAACAGACTCCATAGGCGAAGAAGAAAAAGAAGAAGAAATGGAACAGAGCGAGAAGAAGGCCGGGGGGGCAGTGTCCGATATGGGAGCTTGGGCCATGAACGTCATCAGCTCCGTCGGAATTATCATGGCCAACAAGCAGCTCATGTCCTCCACCGGTTATGCTTTCAGTTTTGGTCTGTCTATCTTTCGATCTGATTTTTATCTTTTTTGTTGTTTATTTATATGTTGATTTCCTATTTGTTATTTCCGTAGCCTTTTCTTAATTTGCATTCTCAATTTTAGTCCTTGATTTCCATGTTTATGTTGCTCGGACCATATTTAAAATATGTGTGCGTGCCATGTTTCTAACAGTATTTATACCAATTTACCTGAGATGTGATTTGTTTTCCTTTTTAATTTATTTGTTGTAAATAATACATTTTCAGCCACGACTTTAACTGGGTTCCACTTTGCTGTAACTGCATTGGTTGGATTGGTGTCCAATGCTACTGGTTATTCTGCATCCAAGCATGTTCCACTCTGGGAGCTTCTCTGGTTCTCCATTGTTGCCAATATGTCTATCACTGGGATGAACTTAAGCCTCATGCTTAACTCTGTTGGGTTCTACCAAGTAAGATTGCTTTCTTCTATAAATTGTACAATCTTATAATTTTTATAATTTCCCCGACATAAATGAGAGGATATAAAAAAATACAAATGAACCATTAAAATTCAGGGAAATTCTCAAGTGAACCCCCTTGTTTGAGGGGTTCATGGAAACCCCTCAAACAAAATTACACGATATGATAAAAAAATTATACATTATGGACAAAAATTACTCATTATAAGCAAAAGTTAAAAATTACATAATATGAATAAAAAATTACACATTATGGACAAAAATTACACATTATGAACAAAAATTACATAAAAACAGGGTGTTCGTGCCATAAACCTCCTGTTTATAAGGGGTTCACTTGAGTTGGACCCTTAAATTCAAAGATTGTAGCCCATGAGAGTGGTTAGTACACTTGGGAGTTGTAATATGAAAGGGTGACTATTATTATATCTTCTAATATTCTCTTTGTATCGGTGGCACAGATTTCAAAGTTGAGCATGATTCCTGTGGTCTGTGTGATGGAATGGATACTTCATAGTAAGCATTACTCAAGGGAAGTAAAAATTGCTGTTATCGTTGTGGTTATAGGTGTTGGTGTTTGCACCGTTACTGATGTCAAAGTTAATCTCAAAGGTTTTATATGTGCCTGTGTAGCGGTTTTGTCAACTTCCTTGCAGCAAATTGTGAGTGCGCTATATATATCTAAAGTATCCACTCATTTTGCATTATCTATGTAAAAATTCATATCAAGGCCAGCAATAGTTTGATCGTAGTTTCAATTATTATTGACTGTTTAATATATGAACTAGAGCTATCAATGACATTCCCCTTCCTTCCACCCTGCAAGATCTTGTAACTGATTTGTATTAGCTGTTTAGTTGGGGCTTGCAACCAAAACGTGGGTGGTAAGTAAAGTTGTAGAATCAATAGCAAATGCTAGTTTCTGTTGCACTTTAATGTAATATGAAGGAACATGTATAGATCAACAGTCATTAAACTGTTTACTATTTTTAGGTAGTAATTTTTATTTTTTTCTTAATAACGTTTCTATGTTAAACAGACCATAGGTTCGCTGCAGAAGAAGTACTCAATTGGATCATTTGAATTATTGAGCAAGACGGCTCCAATTCAAGCGCTCTCTCTTCTTATTTTTGGTCCATTCATTGATTACTACCTTAATGGCAAATTTATAGCAAACTACAAGATGTCTTCTGGTGCCATTGTAAGTATTCTTTCTTCTAGTACCAAGTTTCCATTTGTTTTTTTTTACAATGCAAATTTTTTTTAGTTTCAAGTCATGATAGGTGTCAATATACGTGCAGTTATTCATTCTTCTTTCATGCTCCCTGGCTGTGTTCTGCAATGTAAGTCAGTATCTCTGCATTGGACGTTTCTCAGCTGTATCCTTCCAGGTTTTAGGTCACATGAAAACTGTATGTGTTCTTACATTGGGGTGGCTGCTCTTTGATTCAGAGCTGACTTTCAAAAATATTATGGGGATGGTCATTGCAGTTGTTGGCATGGTAATTTATAGTTGGGCTGTTGAAATTGGAAAGCAATCAAATAACAAGACCCTACCCCATATGAAAAACAGCTTAACGGAAGAGGAAATTAGACTTTTGAAGGAGGGGTTGGATAATGCAACTGTTAAGGATGTTGAACTTGGTGAGTCTTAAAGGATAGAATTAGCCTACATTTGGCCAGCAAAGAAAGGGAATAGGACTTTTTGGTTAAGTGATACGGGTATTTTTTTTTTTTCTTTTCCATCTCTTTTACTTTCCATCTTTGTATTTATGCCTCATTTATGTGGCAGAGAAACTTGGTGTCCATCTGCCGATCCTTGCACAAGTCCATGTTAGAATTATGTTCTGGTTCTTTGAAAGTGTCATTTATTTCGTATATTATTTTTTAATTTTTACTTTTCTAATATTTCCTCTTCTTTTCTTTTCTCTTCTTTGGTTTATTTATTTTTATTTTTTCTACAAAAAAAAAAAAAGTGTGCAAAGTGATCAGTAGATGAAGCCATGATAGGATAATTAAATATTATTAGACAATCGATGTTTGCAGACAGCTCAAGTCTATTTATTGATTGTTGAATTCCTTTCATTTTGTATTTGTTTTCTTCCATCTTCTATCCTGTCGAATGGTTGGTGTTGTGCCTGGGTTTGGTCAAGCAATTGAGGGAATTGCAGAGTCCCAACCTATTTGACCTACGAAGCGCTTGGATCTGTTTACAGTATTTCATGCTTTTCTATACAAACGATATCTGATCATTATGATTCATGAGTATGTGATGGTTAAACTAAATAATGCAAAAAATACCTTAATAGCTGTATGATTTAGTCTGCTTTTAACATTGTTTATTCCTTAATTTAATTATTTTTTTCCGGAGAAAATGAATTTAAATTATTATCTTTTAAGAACCTTAATCTATAGCATATGGTGGTGTTTATTTTAATATCTCAGGTGTTAAGACCATCTGTGTTTCATAGCAAAAACTACTTAACCGAGAACTTTTCTCTTAGTCCTCTAATTGTATATTTGTTCTTTAGGTCCACTTGGTATGCAGTAGTGTATTAGCCTGTATTGTACTATCACTATGTACTATTTGGTGCAGAGGCCTACGTGCTAGTTTTTAGAGGAGAGGGGGCGTTGGGAACTTGCACTTTTTGTGCACCTTAGAGCACATGCTTTTGCAGTCGAACATAGTACTGTATTATTTAATACAGTACGGGAAGTTTTATACAGAATGCCAAGTGCACCCTTACTGTATATGTAGAATAAATAATAACAATGGATAAAGATGACAAGTGCTATATTTCTATTATGTTATGGTAGTTGTTTTGTTTTGCCATCTGTAAATTGTGTATATCTTATATATCCAGTACAACGTTAGTACTGAAATGAAGGAATCGAATGGTTACGGTTTTTAGGCATATATATCCATGTGTGAAAAAAACTTTAGTACTGATTACTAAGGTGGGAAAAAGTGCCAAGATGACCATGTAATAAACTTGCTCTAAGTAGATGAAGAATCTATTGAAATAGATCAACTTCACATGCTATCCGATCCGCTCCACCATAGCAGTATCCAAGCTCTTCCTGGGAGAGTAGAAGCAGATTTCCTCAAGGTGCGTGGTTTAAGTAAGTGGCATGTAGAGGATTTCTGTTGACCTAGGCTTCTGGCGCAAGTGTTTTACGTGGGAGAATCGCAGGGCCATGAATGGTTAAGAAAGGTTGGACAGATGTGTGGCAAGCCTAAGCTGGATGTCCCTGTTCAGTGAGGCTTGGGTTGAACATATGCTACTCAAAGAATCAGACCATGCACCTATATGATCAGTACTTGCGGGGAGATCACAGCAAACAAGAAGCCTTATAGATTTATTATGGCCTGGACCAGAGATTCGTCCAATATACTGGTGATTGCAAAAGCTTGGTCTAAATTTGTTAAGGGTGGTATGGAAGCTCGCAGATTTGCTAGAAGACTTGAAATACTTCAAAAGCCCTTAAGAAGTGGAATAGCGATCATTTTAGGGTTTGCCCAAAAATGAATTCAGATTGTTACAACACGTGACAATCTTATAGCAAATCATCGGTTAGGGATGGCAATTTATCCTGCCCTGCTTCGTTTTTGCAATCCTTCAATGGGACAGGTTTTCCAATTAATTGAGGCGGCGAGGGGATAATGGAGCAAATTTTTTTCTCCTAGGACGGATTTTTTGTCCCATACATGCTTCGTATATATTATATATAATAAAAATTCTTATTTTTTTAATATTTTTATACAATTGATTAGAAGTTTTATGTTTTTTGTTAAAAAAAATTTGTTTGAAATGAAAATAACAATGTTTCAAAATATGGTTTAAAAAATAAAAATAAAAATTATAAATTAAAATTTTGTGAAAAATAAATGGGTAAACAAGACGGAATGGGGATCCTCGCCTCGCCTCGCCTCTTCCATAAACGGAGAACAAAACATGGACGGGGATGAAAAATGCCCGCAGGGGAGGATGTACGAGAGGCAGCTCTGCCTCTGCTTTGCTCCTTGCCATTCCTATCATCAGTTGAGTTCGCTTTGGATGAGACATTCGGATCTAAGAACTCTGCCTTAAAAGTTCCATCCGCATGTCCAAAAAGATTGTATCCTAACTTTTTTGGAGATAAGGACCCACATATTCAATGGAACAACCATATGTGAAGAATAGCAAGTCAGAAAAAAATTTAGAAATTTCATCTTTCCAAAGCTAAATAAAACAGGAAATAAAATTACAAATATTTAACTTCGGTGTTGTTTATTTACCCAGTCGTTTTTCAATTTCCATTTTTGTTTTCATTTTCTGTTTACGTTTTTTTTTTTTTTCCCTTTCTTTGTCTCACTTTTCAGCCTAATATATTTTTATACCTCTGATCCAGAGACACCCACACGGCTTCACCTAGACCCAAACGGAACTCCATCAACATCCTCACCGACTCCTGATCAGCCATTGACCGATTTTGAGTTTTTTTCCATGTATATTTTTGGTATTGGGTATTGAATACCGGGCACTGGTGGTTTGGTCAAAAAAGGAGGCCGAAAACTGAAGATTTCGACGGGTCCGCTAATCAGGTTGCATGGCCCGGTTACTAGCCAAGTGTGTCGACCCACGACCCAGCTACATGTTGAAGACAATGGAAAAAAATTACAAACAAAAATTACATAAAAACAGATAATTCGTACCATGAAGCCTGTTAATTTATAAAAGAGTTCACCTGAAATGGACCAGAATCTAGGGGAAGTATCAAAGCCCATTTCAAAGCAAAGGTGTTATCAGCCCTTTGTATATATTGTCGAATTGATTACCAAGTTGGTCTGTACAGAAATTTTCTCAACAAACACAAAACTGTGACAAACTTAGTTGAGTTTAACGAACTCATTAGCACGATTCCACATTGGTATCAAAATTCAAAACAAAATTGCCTCAAACCCAAACTAAAACAAAAAGACATAAAAAAAATAAAAATTCTTCAATAACTAAATTGCAAACCCCATAACCCAAAACTATATTACATTAAGTAAAACATACTTGTTCTGGGAAAAAATCGTAGTCACCCTCTCTTTGGCGTTTTGGTTCTTTGCCACCATGAAAGTCCCTCTCCAAGCTTCCTTGAGCCTCTGCAAAAATAAAATCCACGTTATAGGGGCGCTGGTTTGGTCACCGGTATTCCTCCTTCGACGTCTAAGTCAGCCAAACTTTCCCTTCCACAAGAATGGTTCAATAACGGGGGCTTTCTTCTTTCGAAACATGGAAAAATGGCTGTCTGAGTGTTTTTGTAAAAAGGAAAGAGGAAATCTGATTCTTGTGGTAAAGAGAAGAAAAATGGTAAATTATTTCCTTGGGAAGCGTGTTAGTCAAAATATCCTTACCATTGGTATAATTTACATAAAATAGAAGGTGGAGATTATAGATAATAAAATCCTACTCATTGTAGAAAGGGAGGATGTAGGGTTTTTTACATATAGGAAGTCCCATCAGGAGATTAATTCTCCCACTCACAGGTGGCCTTTCTTCATCAAATTTATTAATGAAAGATGTAGAAGCTGGAGAAGTCATGGGAAAGATGTAGAAGTTGAAGTGGAGAAATAAAAGAAGTCATGGTGAGAGAGCAATAGAAGGAGAAGTCATGACAGAATGTTTCATAATCTAAATGTGCAAAGTAGGTGGCTAATTAACAGTCCAATGGATGGAAAAAAAAGAAAACAACATAACTTGAAAAAAAGAAAAAAAAGAAGAAGGCTTTTTGCACTTGTGGTCTTAGTCTCAGAGATGCCAAATAAGTTGTATCGGAAAAAACTCAAGTGATTCGAGGGGTTTCACTTAAATCTTTTTAAAAATTTATATAATATGGAAAAAAAAATTATATAATATGGACAAAAATTATATATTATGGAAAAAAATTATATGATATAGAAAAAATTATATATTATGGTAAAAAGTTATACATTATGAAAAAAAAATTACATGATATAAAAAAAATTATATAAAATTAAGAGATTTCATGCAGGAGACCACTGTTGAATTTTGAAAGGGCCGACTGAAGTGAATCCCAATTGTATCACTCGGATAAACGTTATGCTATATATGTTTGTATCAATTTATTTATTAATTGTATCATGATTTATTGATATTTTTATTCATCGAATTGTATCATATCGTGCCAACATATTTGTGTTTGTGCTAAATTATTTATATTTATACATACATTTATATTTATTAAAATTAGCACAGTAAAAAATAATATAACGTTCAACTTAAATATACTACAATTAATATATTTTATGATTTATTAAACAACTAATAATTATAAAAAAGAGAAAAAAAAACATAATTTTTAAGCAAAATAGTTCTAAATAAATAAAAATGTGATAATGAATACTAAAAAGCTTAAATCTTAAAAAATATTAATTAAATAAAATATTATATTGATTAATTTAAAAAGAATTTACAAAATAATAAAAATATGAGTAAATTAATATAATTTCATAAAATATTCGTTCTAGGTGTGTTATAGATTCGTTATGTATTTGACTTATTATGGTATCGTGTCGTACCTAGTCGATAGGCTTTGCAAACAAAATTATTATGTGCTTCGTTCTCAGCAAGACATTGTTTGTGTCGTATCATACACGTGTTATGTTCGATTTTAACTTCTCATGCATATATTTTTTGACTCGTTTTACATCTCTATATGGTCATTTATATTTGAAGTCTGAAAAGGGATGAATAGGCTTTTCAAAATCTCTGCACTCTTTTTGTAACAATTTAATAAAAGGAACCTGCATGAGCCTATCATATCTCTAAAGTCCCAAATTGCAGTTTCACAAAAATAAACAAAATTCGAGAGCTCAATCCTCTCCGGCATTAATATGAAAAGCAATAAGTGTAAAAATTAAATTATAGAAAGTAAAAATCAATACATAGACTTTATATAGAAAACTTATCTCAGAGTGAAAAAAAAAAAAAAAAAAAAAAAAAAAAAAGTGTCAGCCGCCACCTTTTTT
Organism: Ochetophila trinervis; assembly: GCA_003254975.1. Taxonomy (NCBI): domain Eukaryota; kingdom Viridiplantae; phylum Streptophyta; class Magnoliopsida; order Rosales; family Rhamnaceae; genus Ochetophila; species Ochetophila trinervis. The sequence continues at coordinate 33,776 of QANX01001988.1, read as the reverse complement.
CTAACTCCACTAGGTAAAAAATTATGTCCATATATTACAAAACTCAAGTGTAAAAGATCTACCAATGTCTCTAGCCATTGTGGCAGTGGTTGAATCAACTTCTTAGCCTTAGACTACAAGAATTCTTAACAGCTTCACTGGTACAATGGTCTTTCTCACAAAGGAACTCCACCACAATCGTATCTATGATTTTTCTTGCAAGGCAAATCACTTTCAAGCCTTTGCCACAACAAATCTCATAGAGACACGCTAGGTATATAATAAAAAAAGTGTTTTTGAAAAAAACTGAAGAGGGATAAGCCTATGGATTTTTGTCACTAGGAGAATAATCAATCTATGATGAAAATGATGAACAAAATGTGTTTAGGATTGATCTATAAAGCTCATATACTCACAAAATTATGAAGAAATTTGTTTCAAGCAGATCTAGAAGTTTTCCTTTATTCCTTTACTTTTTTTCGAAAGAAAATAAAGTTTTAAACATGTCATACCCACAATGTTCTTACAATAATTAACATTGATAGAACAATGGCTCACTATTCTAACAATACTCTTTTTTTTTTTAAATGAAAAAAAGAAAAAAGCTTTATTGTTTGATCAATGCGTCGAACAATATTGCTCAAAAATAGTATTTTGACTTCTATAAAAATTATTAAAAATGTTTTAACCCTAAGTTAAAACATCTTAATAATACATCCATAAAAAGTAGTAAAATCAAATGAAAAATAAGCTTGAATTTATCAGAAAACTAAAGTGTAAATTTGTGTATTTAACCACCTAATAACATGCAAAAATGATCTTTACGTCACTTCCAATTCGTAATTGAGATTTGTTTTTATTGTTCTAGAACAGGCTGAGACTGACACACTTTAAAAGTCTGCATTTTGAATCATAAAACTTTCAACCAATGAAAATTAACTGTAAAAAGTCTTTTACAGATTTATCCCTGATGGTTGTTTATTGACGATTTATCCCTGATGGTTGTTTATTGACGATATTGGTCTTATCTGTATAATAAAATTATAATTGTCTGGTCCATATATGTTTTTTTTTTGTCTTAATTTTGTTGAAAAACCCCATGTGACATGCACGTATGCGAGGCATCTGCTGTTGTTTTGTTAAATAAGGTCATTCCCCATACCTCTCTCACTCTGTCTTTCTGGTCTCGCAGCTTTCTCTCAATCATCTTGCATTTCTTACACCCTGTCTTACTCTTTCACCTCTGTGTAGGTGTAGCTACTCCATCATTTAGGGTTTGATGGATCCCTCTTTTCAGCATTCCAAATCATTAGAGGTTTTAGTACAAAAATAGAGAAAAACAAAAGAAACCCATATAACTAAAACGAAAGCTCTAAATTATCCAAGAAAGTCAAAAAATTTCCACCACACTCCAAAAGGAACCTCTTAAAAAAAGAATAGCCAAGAAAAAGAGGAATGCTAACAAATAGACCAAGGATTAGAAGCATAGCACGAGGTTTCTTTCTTTTCTTTTTTCATGTGTTCGGAGAATAATCCTATTCGAAGTTTTCATAGTCTTTCTGGACAATAACAATATGCTTTTCTCAAACCAAATAAGTTTCATGGCTATATCTCTCTTGCATACTAGAAATCATTTGAGGTTTCTATACAAAAGGACGATATATATATATATATATATATATATATATAATTACTAATTGTTTTTGTATTCTTTTTCGCTATCAAAGTCACATAGCATGAAAAAGCAATGTAAAAAAAAAAACAAATCAAATCAAAATTCAGACTTGAGGGCAAAAAAGAATAAGAGGTTACAATTTAGGTTCTTTGCCATAAACCTCAAATGTTTTGGAATGTTGAGAAGTGAGATCAATTAAACCTAAATGACAGAGTACCTACACAAAGGTGAAAGCGTGATAGAAAGGCAAAAGAGTGAAATAGGCAAAAATGTGATAGAAGCTGGGAGACTAGAGTGACAAAGCGAGAGAGGACTGAAGAATGACTTTATTTTATGAAATGACAGCGGATACCTTTCACATGTGCATATCACTATTAAGGGGTTCTTTAATGGAATTGAGATAGAAAATAGATAAAGATTAAATGATGTCAGTTTCATAATGAATGTTAAATTAATAGTGTCAAGAAACAAACATCCAAGCTAAGTAAGGTGTATTTAATTAGGACTTTAAAAAATTTTTGCTGATTTTTTTAAATCACAGACTTTTATAGACTTTAATAGATTTTTGAAAAGTTTATAATAAAAGTATGTTTGACTTTGAATGACTTTTATAAACTTTTTTTAAATGACTTTTATACACTTTGAACAATTTTTATAATTCTTTTTTAATGACTTATAAATTTTGAACGACTTTAATGTTTAAAGATTTTTATATTATTTCACATAGGTACGAAATATTTTTATACAATTCTATTGATTTTCATTTTAAAAGACTTTTTAATACACTTTCATTAACTTTTAAATATAACATAGACTTCATAATATTATAATTATATTTTTTATGTCAATAAAAATATTTTTTTAAAAGAATAAAAATATAAATTACATCAATAAGAAAAAATTATTTCAAAAATTATTTAATTCATAATTATTTTTATTTTTTAGTATTTAAAAATATATTAGATATTCTACTTTTCATATTAAGTAAAAATAAATAAACATAAAAAAATTAATGAAAAATAGTTATTTAGGCATTTTCTCAAAGCAAATCACATGTTTATTGCACTTTGTTATATTATATATTAAAAAAATTAAAAATTGCATTTTTATAAAGAAAAAGAAAAATTATTATTAATTATTAGCATATATATAGTAAAAAGAATAGAAAAAATTTATAATTTTTTTGTTAGACTTTGGTTTCGCAATAGAGAAAGAGATGAAGAGGGAGAAAAATAGAGATAAATAGAAAAAAAAAACTTCAAAATAATGTATAATATAAATTTAACTGAAATCATTTAAAAAGTTTTTAAAAGTCTACATAAATTTTAGAGAAGAGTGGAATGTTTTTTATAAGTATAAAAATTTGTTTTTGACTAAAAAATCTACTAAAATCTTTTATTTATAAAAGTTTTTAAAAGTCATTGACAAATTGAATACCTAATGACTTTATAAAATTTTAAAAAGTCTTAATTGGATACCCATAAACTTTTTTAAAAAATTTAAAAGTCTAGATTGAATACCCCATGACTTTATAAAAAATTTAAAAATTTGTATTGAATACGGCTAAACTTTTTAATTTCATAATTTTTTTTTTAAATCTTGATTAAATACACACATCTAAATGTCTAAAAATATTAAAACATCAAAAACCACATATACAAAAAGGCCAAAAAAAGACATAATTGAAAAGCAAAAGTGCCAAAAACAAAACTGTGGGCAAAGTATAAACACACACACACATATATATATATACGGTGCCGATCAGGTTCCCTTAAGGAATCCGAAAACATAGAGACAATGTTAACGCCTTGGTCAGGCCTCGGTCAAAATGATTTCAGCTGCGGTCAAAATTGGGGGGGAAATGGTAAAACGCACCATTTGATTTACAAATTCAAATTTTTGAAATGTCGGGCTTATTCACTCTTGCCAGTCTGAAGAAGCTTTACCATTTCCCTCTGTACATCAAACCAGAAGAAGCTTCGCCATTTACTCTGGCCACCTCAGCAGCCAACCAATCGGCCTTACTTGGGGAATCTCCGGCTCGGCTTTCCAATCGGCGGCGAGCGTGAAGCCATCTGCGGCGAAGGCAACACCCCTATACTCTATCTTAATTATTTTTTTTTTAATTTATTTTGGCCCTCTAATTATGAATATGGAAGTATTGGGAAGTATGTGAAGTGAAAGAGTGATGAATTTATGTGATGCCAAGTGAAATATGTTTGATTTTGAATTCTCATATTGATATGTGATCTCCAGAACCCAACTGAAAAATTGATTTGATTTTCGAGAATCTTTTTTTTTTTTGGAGAAGCAGGGAGTTCTATTTTGGACGTGTATAAAGAGTAAAAGATTGGGGTTTCAGTTGTAGTTGGTTTTTTATTGATGATGTTCAAGACAATTAACTCTATGAGTTGAGGTCAAATGAGAATGTATTTTTTTTTTGGTGAATAGTGAAAATGTAGTTGGTTCATATATTGTAATCCCCAAACATGTTAATTGGGTCATATGCATATAATATTTTTATCCATTAGGTGCTATTACTTCCACGAGTATGTCCAATAGATACTAACACATACATAATTATGAAGTTGCATTCATTTTAATTAAAACATTGGTCCAATTTAACTAGATGTGGTTAAGTTTCATGTTACAAGTTTTATCAGCTTGAGTAACTTTTGAATTTCAAATCAGCAAATCGAGCTATGGAAGTGAATAAGATGTGGAAAGTACGGCAGAAAGATCTGAAACTCAATCACAGGCTTAAAGGCAAGTTCAGGGAAGAAAGCATCCTTTGGAAAGGTCCATCTTTACTGTACATGGTTATGCGTCCTCTAGCCTTTGATCTTTTATGGAGTCGGTCACAACAATTGTCGTCAATGATGAAATGTTATATTCAAGAAATTGTCTTCATTGAAAAACAAGCAAACATTCCAGCAAAAACATTTTGTGCACCTTCATTGTATTTCTGGCAATAAACATAAACCAGTTCACTCACATGATTATGCAATTCTAAATACAAAAGCTTTTCTTAAATCTTAACATCCAAAACAAGGAAAGGTGTCTTTACAATAGGTAACAAATGCTATGTATCTTACACATTAACCACCAATGCTACAGCTCTACTACACTTCTTGATATCCGACTAGATCCAAATACAACAAGTATAACATGGTTGAAACAAATACAACAGTTTTTTGTAGTTCTATGTATTGATTCATCTTTTTAAATAGAGGCCAGTGTCATGAATCCTCGAAATGATGATCAGCCTCATCAAAGATCTCCTCCTACATAATACAAAATTAACATCAGTTACATGAACATAGATGAGATATTTTGGAAGAAAATAGACAATGCCAAAGCCTAAGTACCAACACTTCAATCCATTAATAAGGGAAACAAAAGTGACGACCATACTAGACATTGTCATGCACTAAAGTTTCATGATTTTTTATGCACCAAAGTTTCATGATCTTAATAATTATAATTATGGATTCATATCATTCCCATTACCAATAAAAAAGAAAAGGTCTTATTCCTATTTAAAATTTGGGTTATAAAAGTTCAATCAGTACCCTGTTTTAGAAAGATATTGATGCATTTCAAAATGCAAATACTGATCAGTTTCATGGTCTAACAATCAAGAAAAATAGTATATTTCTTACAATAGATACAATAGCTGCAAGAATAGTCAAAGTTTACAAATGAACATAATATCAACAATGTAAAGCTGGTAAATTTATTCAAAAAGGCTAACTAACAAGTTCTTAACAAAAATTAAGCACGGGATGAGACTTCATATCTAGGCCAAGAACTATCTGATTCCAAGTAGCAACAAGAAAAAACAAGGACATGAATTTAAAGCCAAAACCCAAAAAACAAATATAATAATCACATGGTTAACCAAAGTTAAATAAACAACTAGACTCTGAAACACAACAGAAGAGCATATATTTCATCACAAAGAGCAAAACTTCTAGAATTTTCCAAGAAACAATGTAAGACAGTGAAGAAATTATTCTAACTTAGGAACGAAAATCACACATAAACCAACAAAGCACTAAAAACCCATAACAAAAACATCAAAATCAACATTCCAAATACTAATATTGTTCCGTTTGGTTACTAGAGAAATCCAATGGCATAAAGGGCAAAAGATTGAAAACCTAACTAGTAAAACGATTTCAAATTTTCAAGCCATCCCTTTTTATACCTATTCACAGACAAATAGATTAACTAAATAAGAAGAAGAGCAAAGAAAAGAAGAAGTTGTTACTGGATCCATGGTGCAGAGGAAGCCCGTGGTTCAGAGGAAGCCTTCGGTGTTGCCTTCGCCGCAGATGGCTTATGGTGTCGCCGCCAACTGGTGCAGAGGAGAATCGCCGCTGCTGGTGCAGTCGAACTAGAGGAGTAACGCCGCTGACTAGTGCAGTTAAAGCCTTGGTGCAGAGGAAGCCCGTGCTGGAGCTTTCGATTGCTCTTAGCTTCTCCGCAAACTGATGTAGAGGAACGGGAAAGCTGACTAGTGGCCGGAGGTGACTGGAGTAAGGTTAAATGGTGGCTGCGTGCGTTTGGTGATCTCCCACAAACCGTGTTTAAGTTTTTCCTCCCACGAACCTTCGAAGCTTCGGTTTGAACCTGAGCCCTAAAAATTTTGAAAATAAAAAAACGGTGTGTTTTGATTATTTGCTCAAATTTTGACCAAAATTTGGCCAATTTTGACTGAGGCTCCGTCTTTAATTTTCACAACGCCGTCTCTTCAATCTCGCTAAAGAACCTTAATTCGAGTGCTTTAGCAGGACTGTATATATATATATTTCCATATATATACATATATAGATTGGGGGATATAGGTTCCAAAATTCTTACAAATTTAAACAGGTCAATATATAAAACCAAATGGATTAATCAGGGTCTGTTTGTTAACACATTCAGTTTTTGTTTTTGGTTTTTGATTTTTAGCTTTTGTCTATGGTTTATAGTTTTTGTTTATGGTTTATGATTTATATTTTTGCTAAAAGAAAAAAAAAATGAAAAACAACAACTATTTTTTAATTTTTTTTATGCAAAAAAATTATTTTTAATAATCATTTTTATTTTTATATTTTTATTAATTTTTTTTAAATTTTACAAATAAATTTAAACAAATCTATATTCGATTATTGTCGGTTCCATATTTTGGCCCCGACCGTAGTGTCCTAGGTTTCGGCATGGATTAGGCTGTCTGATCCTGGGTTCCAGTTCGGATCAGACAATCCCAACTGTCTTGAGTACTGCCCCTGACCGGGTTGTTCCGGGTTCAAGCCTGGGCCGGGCAGTCCCAGGTTCCTGCCCCACTCGGGCAGTCCCCTGTTTTGGCCCCGATCGGGCAGTCCTGGGTTCCGGCTTCGACCGGGCAGTCCAGGGTTCTGGCCCGGACCGGGTTGTCCTGGGTTCTGACCTGGACTGGACTGTCCCGGATTGTGGCTCCGACCAAGCGGTCACAGGTTCCAGCCTTGACCGGGTGGTCCCGAGTTTTGGCCTAGGTCGGTCAATCCTGGGTTCCAGTCATGTTCAAGCACTTGGTTGTCTCGACCATATCTAGACAGTGTCAGTATGAACAGAGATTCAAGTCTTGTTCGAGTTGTCTTGTATTTTAGCATTATCAAAGATAAAAAAATAAAATGAAAATGATTTTTTAACATTTTTTTTTAAAAGAGAAATAAAAATAGTTTTTAGTTTTTCAAAAATGAAAATTATTATCAAACGCTTTTTTATTTTTTATTTTTTCAGAAAAATAAATAAAAATATGTTCAAAAAATTTAAAAATAAAAATTAAAAACCATAAATGAACAAGTCCAATCGGCACTTTAGTATTCCATTTTTTTTTGTTTTGTTTTCTGTAATAAATTTCTAAAAAAATACTTCCTAGGATTTCAGATAAATATAATAGTTATTAAAAAAATGATATATTTTTTTTTTAATAAAAAAGAATGATATGTAAGAGAATACAAAGGTCCTTGGGAGATAATTCAATAAAAAAAGGAATAAATGAAAATATAAAACAGAGAGAATTATAAAGGTTCTTTGGAGATAATTCAATAAAAGATGGAATAAATAAAAATCAGAAAGAATTAGTAGTTGAGTATTGAGTGTTGGACTTGGGAGGTTTTAGGAGCAACAAGAGTTAATGTTTGATTAACAATCGAGTGTCGGGGGGAGGGGGGTGTATGTATGGAGATTGAAGGCGGTAGGAGATGGAAGATGAGATGGATTCGCTGTTTGAGGGGATGGTGCTCTTCGATCCTAGTAATAATTCTCAATTTCAATTTCAATTTCAAGATCGAGATGATCATCATGGTGATGGCGATCCAGCCGATGATTCTCCAACAGTAACAGCAACAGCAACAGACTCATCGCCACAGCCCCTGGACGAGAACCTCTTCTCTGACCTCACTCTTGTCTCTCCCCTCCAAACAACAGAAACCACCCCTTCCAACTCCAACTCCAACTCCGTCTCCGTCTCCAGACAGATTTCCAGAAAGAAGAAGAGGGCTGCTGGCTTGAGGATCGGATATGCCAGAGATGCAGATATCGATGCATATGCCTCTTCTAGTCCTCTCCCTCTCGATGCCCACACTTGTCCCACTTCCGTTGAATCCTCCGAAGATGCTGCTGTTTATTCTCATGCAAACGGACACGCACACGCTCGCCCGTGCTACTCCGGTGACAAGACCGATGCCGGTTGTCGGCTGGAGCAGATCAAGTCTCTGATCTATGACAAGCTCGACCGTGCTCGCCAATCCGTTTCCTCTGTCTCCTCCGCCAGGAAGGATTTCATTGCCACCAGAAGAAAAGCTGCCCACAACCTCCACCTCTCTTCCATCGCCTATGCCGACCTCGAGAACCAACTCAACGACGCTTGCGAGGCCGAAGATTTCGAGACAGCTGAAAGGCTCAGCGAGACCCTTGCCGCTGCTGACAAGGATAAACAATCTTTTATCGCTCTGCTCAGAGATGCTGAGTCCCAGTACGACGCCGTTGAGCTCTCGATGCAGGAGGTGCTAACCTCTCAAATCGCTGCCGAGGAGGAATGCGCTTCTCTGCTATCTCGATTTGCCACGGTCTGGTGCTTGCTTTCTTTTCATTTATTTTTATAATATTTGTTATTTGTATACTATGAATTAATTTTCTTTAGAACAAATGAGGCATATGCTAATCAAAGAAGAAAACTACTTTCCATTCTCATTGACATATTAAAGTCAGCTTCTTCTTCTTTCTTTCGTTCTTTTTTTCTCTTAAAAGTTTTCACAGTGGTTCTTTGGCATTAGGAAGCTTTGTAACTGCAGAGAAAAAAGAAATTGAGAAAAAAAAGATGTGGACTTGGAGAGGCAAAATTTGTTGATAAAAATTAAAATGTATTGTTTTTATATATTGTTCACAGGATGCTTCAACTGAAGCAGATATGGTCATAAGGACAGCAGAAGTCGTCTCTTCAAAAGAAATGCATACATGGTTCTCATCAACCGAAGCCTTGGAGATGAAGAAGATGGAATTAGAAATTGAATCAGAAATCATAAATGAAGCCCGCACTTTATTGAATAATTCCATTGAGCTTTCAGTTGAGAATGACAGAAGGGAGAGAGAATCTCTTTGTAAGAAGAAGGTTGTGCTGATGAATGAATTGGAGGAACTTCTTGCTCTCGTGAGACACAAGGAAGAGGAGATTGCACAAAATGATTCTGACATCAAAGCGGTTGACAAAAGGATCGTTGACGTTGTCTCTGGTTTTCAGGAGATGCAATCTTGCATTGATGAAAAGTTTGCTAACCTGCAATCAGGCCTTTCCCAGATAGGCGTAGACAAAGATGCTATGTTATCACAAAGGAAGGAAATTGATGAATTCCTCACTCAGGAAGAACAGAGAGGAGCTAAGTTGAAAGAACTTGCCAAGGCTTCTGCAGAGGAAGCAAAATCTTACGAGGATGTTGCTGGACTTAGAAAGAGTCTGATGTCGTCTGTTTCCAAGTCTAGGGAAGATAAAGTAAGGCTTGCAAAGTTTGAGGAGAAGCTTTCTGAGGATGTCCAAATGCTCCAGCTGCAGGTTTCCGCCTCTAGGGCTTCTCTACAGGTTTTTCATGCTTCCTCATCTCTCTCTGATTTTGCCTGAAATTGGAGTTGATCTTTGATCTTTTCTGTTCTACTTGGCAATTTCATTTTCCTATGAAGACAGTAATATCTCACATACTTCTCACGTAAAAATTCAGAAAAGATTTATGCCACTGATGCATCTATGGATTTCTTAATACCCGCTTAAATTATTATTTGGAAATTTCCTTGACGTCCTTTGAGAAAATGGGCATGTCCTAGAAATTGTTTCAAATTGCCTCTTGAAAAAGGAGTTTTGCTGGCTGTTTCATAAACTATCAAGATTTCTTGTTGAAAATAACAATTCTACCTTGTTGATTTTTTATAGAATTCAGTAAAGAACTGCAACCTGATTTCTCTTCCATTTTTATTTACAGATTATGCTATAATCCATGAATAAATATTTTTTTCATGGGACAATCTCATTGTTATCCTTGTTTTTTATTTGTTTGCATGCACCTTTGGGGCTCATTTGGCATGCTAGTCGTACTGCATTAATACCAAATTGTTTTGTAATAAACTATATTGTATTGTATTTCATTAAGTTCATTATTTTACTGTGTTTGGTTTGATATTGGACTAAAAGTTGGGTAAGTTGTGATGTAGTTATCACATTGGTGTTCTAAACAATTAAATTTTAAATTTAGTTAAAATTTATCTTTTATTTTATTTTTGAGCCTGTATATTATAATTGTGTTTATGGAAAATGTAATTTGTGACTTAATCACATAAAGCCACTGCTGGTTTCAAAATTCATTAGTATTTTTTTTAATAGAAAATTTCATTAGTTGACTGTTAACATGGTAGAGTCTAGATTCATTACTAAATGAGTTGTAATTAGCAGCAAGGAAAATAATCGATGAGTTTCAACCAATCTGCAGTTTTTATGCCCTTTCTTTTGTTAGGTATGCATTTTTCTCACTCAATGACAATAAAATTATTGAATAGATTTTTTTTATTTTTTGTTATTTTTCCCACTGCTTCTAGGAACTATCTTCAAGAAAGTCAAGCATCCAGCAAGATATATCATCTTCCAAACAGAAGAATCTTTTCTTAGACAAAAGGGCACCAGAGCTGGAAGCAAGAAAGAAAGTTGCTGCTGCTGCAAGAAATTTTAAGGAAGCTGCAAGGATAGCTGCTGAGGCAAAGTCATTAACTGTTGAAAAGGATGCCATACAGAATGACATGGAAAGAGCTATATTGGGGCTTGAGAAGCTGGAGCAAGAGATAAAAGACACCGTTAACAAACTGCAGGAGTATGAGGGGCTCATTTTGTCCAAGGAAAGAGAGGTAGCAATGGCTAGATTTGAGAGGTTGCTTTTGATAGCTGGTTCTGCTTCAGCAGAAAGAGAAGCTGCCTTGGAGTTTGGTGATCTAGATGAAGCTAACCTTCTTCTTATGGAGGCAGAAGCAGCAGATGTAGAAGCAAAAGAAATGCAACCATTACATGACTTCAAGGTGGAAGAATTTGTAAATCTACCAAAACACTTCATCTCCATGGAACTTGTAGCCAATCTTGGGAGGAAACAGTTGGCAGAATTGGCGGCAACTATTAATTTTTCTCCTGCATGATGACTAGAAGAACAGAGTGGGATGCATTTGATGATCATCAACAGAATACTTGATAACATTTGAGAAGGTGGAATTACCCCAAAATTACTTTGCATTAGCTACCATAGCTGTGATTGTGTTCTCTTCTGCCATTTCATTTCCTCCCCTACTCTTGGATATGCATGTAAGGCTATTTCTGATGCATCTGAAAATTTTGATGATGATCCTTGTCCTCTTTTTATCTTTCAACCTTACCTGGTCAGCAAATCCACCTACAAAATTCCGTCTGCTCCTACACAGATTATGCTCCGTGTATAATATGTTATTCCGTTTCATGGCCATTCTCCGTATGAAGAAACTATTTGTGAATGCTGTTTGCACTGTCTTACGTTCATTTCCTTAATATTTTACTGAATAATGAGGAATTATTGCATACTAGTAATTTTTATTTTTTATTTTTATGAATACTAAGACAATCGATACTTAATACCATCTGGAGTTTGTTTCTTGTTGGTCTAGATCTGCACATGTTTGGCTTAGACGGACTTGTAAACTTAAAAATGAATCTATTGAAAAAAAAGAAGGTATTTACCCGAAACATCAACTTTGTTACTGGTATCGGCTTCGGAAGTTTTTGAATATAATGCCTATTTAATAAACAGTTAAATGATAATGTATGCTTCTGTTAATTGATTGTGTTTAATATAGAATAATTGATTATGTGTAAATTCACAAAAATAAAAAATCTAATAAAATAAAATATAAATAACTTTGCCATATTTAACACTACATAATTTCTCTCTCCCCTTTCTCTAGCGTATTGGGAACGTGGTGGATGGAACAAGATGAGGTGGCGGAAGTGTCGTTACAATTTGTTCGCTAGATCAAGCATATTTTCTTCATGGTTACAAGGCTGTGTGTGTGGCAGAGCTTTTTTTCTAGATATACCATTAGTATATATAAAATGTAGTTGTTATCAAGAGTGATTTTCTGTTATGTGTTTTTCGTCCAATTTTTTTTGCCTTTTTGTACTTCCAAAATGCTATGTTTCTATAAAAAAGCGCCTAAAATGGTTAAAAATATGACAACAATCAAGTCGCAACAGTTAAAGTCTTTTCACTCTTTTTTTTTTAAATAAAGAAACTAGTTTTTACTTTTTTTTTTTTTTTTTTNACTAGTTTTTTAGTTTTTTTTTTTTTTAAAAAAAATGAGTTATCCGTACCGGAATCATAGGTTCATAAATTATTTAGTAAGTATATCAATTTTATGTGTCTTTTCAATTTAATAGGAGTCCATATTGAAAATTTATCACTAAAAATTCTCTCTCTCTCATGCAATAACAATATAAATAAACACTTAAATTTAAATAAAATTATTAAAATTTAAACTTTAACTCTAATATTTACAAATATAAAAACTCACCTAATACTGAGCTACACTTTCAATTAAATACTGAGCTACACTTTCAATTAGAACTAGTTGTTTTACTCGAGGCCACGGAATGCGGCTTTTATAATTTTTTTCTCATTTTTTGTTTTGATTGTACATATGTGATTTGAGAGTTTGTTACAGTTGTAGAGAAAAAGTGAGACGAATAAATGAAAACAGAAGCTGAGTAAGGCTCTTGCATCGATTCAATATTTTATGCTGTATCACACTTTCTCTTTCAATAAGATTTCTATTTCCTAATTTCTTTCTTTTTTCGCTATCTTTCTTTAAACTTGTTAATGGATTATTATGGCACCTTGTAAAATATTTATAAAAAAACCCATATAAAAAAAATTCAAAACATACATCATGTATATATAATTCCATGTGCAAAGCACGCGCAGAAACTATTATATCTATATAGATACTTATATATATATATGTATGTGATGGAGTCAAATAATATTTTCATTAGCAGAAATTGAGATAGAGTATATTTTATATTACAAACGTTCAGTTGTAGAGGAAAAAATGACATCTAAAGTTAGCAATAGTGCAAATGATGATACTCACATTACTTTTGGACAATTCTATACAATTCATAATAAGTTGACAATTTTTGTCATTGATTACATAACAAGAGCATTCTGAATGGATATATTTATGTGATAATTATATAAAGAAATTTTATGGTAATAATTTAACAATCAAACTACTATTGAATATTTGTATTGGTTTTTACTTATGAAAGTACAATCTATAAAACTAAGTAATTATAAAAGATTACATAATTAATAATATAAAAAAGTATGCAATTTTGTTTAATTGTTATTTTTTTAAATTAATATAGTATGACTATGCATCAAATACAATATAAAATAATATTGACTAATATAATTTTATATTAAATACCTTACAGAAATAAAACATATTGACATAAAATACATGCTAGTACAAAAAATGCTAATACAATGCAGATAAAAACAATCCAACTTACTAAATGTGTTCTAAATTATCCACAATGGAGAGCCAAACAAAAAATCTGTTGTATTAAAAAATGGAGATTGTATTAAATTAGACAACCTATTTGCATAGCCAAACAAAGTATAGGTTATATAGTACATTACAGTACATTATAATAAGGTGCAACAAAAATTACCAAAATTGAAAAAAAAAACCTCCACAAAATTTACATACATATTTTTAAGATATATCAACCCTGATTTATCACATGCAATCTAATAATTAACACAAGTAAAAATAAATTCCAAAAAATCAAAATATTTGATATTTATGGACATTTTTAAAAGAATTAATTTTTTTTAGTATTTTAGTCTTTAAAATTCAATAGTGTTTTGTGTATATTTTTTAATAGTTTTGAAACACGAGACTATGACAGCTTTTGCTACAACAATAAAACAATTAGGATGCATATGGTACCTTGTATAAAACTTTTGATGTTATATTAAATATAAAAGTTAATTTCAACTGCACATTTTAAAATTTTAGGGTTCAAATTTTAAAATTTTACTTAATTAGATTTATAACAATACATCTGCAGTTTCTGCAAACATATACAATTATCATTATATATTTATTTAACTATTATTGAAAAAATAAAAAATTAAAAATAAAATATATAACGATAATTGAATATGTCTATAAAAATTATAAATATATTATTATAAATATAAAATATTAAATTTAATTTAAATCAAATATTAAAAATTAACTTCAAATATTATAATACTATGTTTGGCTGAAAAGCACGTGCTTCGTACAAAAATAGCATTATTTAACTAAGTCTTTCTTGGGGTTAATTATTATTATTATTTTGTAATGATCCTTTGGGTTTGACTTGCTAATTTTTTTTTGTTTTGATAACTGTAACTTACACTAAGTTACTCATGCAAAAAAATTTCCTTTTTTTTTTTCTTTTTTTTTTTTCCTTTACTATACTTAGTTGAAACTTGAAAATATACTCAAATAATATTATGCTGCATTTTTTTTCGGATTTTTGGTTTTCTTTTTATTTTATTAATTTTTTTCTTTAGTTTTTATTTTATTTTAGGTATATATGATAACTGTTTATGATAATTTTTTTAAAGAGTTAGTTTTTAAAATAAATAGTATTAACTGCTATGTTTATGATAATTTTTTTAGTTAATTTTTAAAATAAATAGCATTATATACTTTTATATTGGACTTGCTTTTATCTTTTGTATTATATATATTTATGTGTTACGTACATGATACTTTGTAAAAGTTTGTAAATGTTAATTTCTTACAAATTTTAATATTATATACTTTTAGGTTATATTATTATTATTCATTAAGAATCATAAAAATTCAATTTAATTATTATGAACATTATGATTATTTAAATAAATAATAATAAAAAATCAATTTTGTCTATTTTTTTTACTTAGTATAATAAAGTCCAGTCAATAATTATAAGAAAAAATATTCATTTACACTTTTCTATTAATAAATTTTATATACTATTATATTAAAAATGATCAATCACTGTGTCATGGATAAAGTCTTGTTTATAATATTTTACAAAGTTCTAAAATAGTTCAGTTTCAAATTTTTAAATATATTATGTGGCTAAATATATATATGTTTTTTGTCCAATGAGGATGGCTAAATTAGTATATTCCTTACACCAATAATTATTAAAATGTGAATTCGAAACATTTTTTTAGTTAAAATTTGTTTGTATTTTCATTTGAAATTTTTAAAATATAGATCAAAATATACATACTAATACATTCATGTAATATTCATTTTTATTAACGTGAGCATTAATTGTATGGAATGTTTAGTTTATGTTATTTATATGAGTATGAACAATATTAATTATAACGGTGTTATGGTTATTTATTTTATAATATGTCTAATATTTTTGTTATTTATATCGTATAAATTACACTAACATATATTGTATATATCGATATTTATAATGACATATCAAAAAATATACATTGTGTTTAGAAGAAGACAACTATAAATTTTGACTCATGGGTAGAATGTCAAAAATAAATTCATTAATTCAAAGACAACTTATACAAATCTTATCATTAAATAGATAAAGCATAAATAGTTTATGTTTCATACATTGAACGCATAATTAAAAATAATAATAGATGTTCTGCAATGAAAATATAGGTTAATCACAATGCACTTAATTATTGAAGCATAAATGAATGTTTATTTTTCATTAGTTTAATTGTCGGTTGCACAGTTAAAGTAGTTGTTATGAATATATTAGCATATATGTATTAATTTAATTCTTATTTTTTAATTTTAGTAGCTTTTTCTGTTTATTATGAATAATTACGATACATCTGGATTAAATTATATTTAATATTTTCGAAATGACATAATATTATGTTTCATTAAATTTATAATTAGAATTATATTACAATATATTTTATATATTATGTTTATTTAAATTAATAATTAAAATTACATTTTATAAAATATAAAATATAATTGAAATACAATCTAATCCGAAACTGGATCAAATACATAATATCAAATTTTATCGTATAATTAGAAACTTCATCGAACATATAATATCAAATTTTGTCATTTAATATAAAACTGCACTAAACATATGATATGATTTCAAAAATCCAATCCTACTATATCCAATACTACTGTATTCAATCCGATCCCAAATACATTCTTAAATTACAAAGTCAAACATCTTCACAAAATTTCTGCATTTTGTATCAAATATATTGCATACTAGAACTGTTAAAAAATAACCAAAAATGAGTTGAAAGATCAAAGTATAAAAAATTGAAATTTGCTGAAGTGTCAAAAGAAAAAGAAAAAGAAAAAGAAAAAGTAAAGGGATCAAAGTGTAAAAATTTAGTAATCGGAAGGACATACGTGCTAAATACCCTTTTTAAAAAGAGACATTCGTACATGGAATAAATATCAGAAAGGGCGGCTTTCGCCGATCCAGCGATCGCGCTCCACAAAAGATAATCAGGGAGAGACAGAGACCAGAGAGGCGAAATCCCTCTGTACGCCAAGTCTAGCTGCTGCTGCTGGCCCATCAAGTAAACCCTAACCCTAATCTTAACCTATTTCGCTAAAATTTCTTTATTTAGAAAATTTCCCCCGACGAAATCGCTTAGATTTATTGAATTTTCGTCAACCATGGTTTTCACGTAATGTTGCGCTTAATTGCTTCGATGATCATCTAATCTTTACGCCAGATAAATAACGCATGCCAAATGTAGTAGCCGTTTGATGTAATTGACTGCTTGTATTCTTGGAGTTGAGCAAACTGTATTATATGTTTGTTTTCTGGTTATTTTGAAGGCCTTTCTTCTACCATGGTTTCCTCATCAGTCCTTGTTCAGGATTACCACGAGAGGCTGAAAATTTATATCTCTGAAATCCAAGAGCTAGATTCACAAGCAGCTAGAGGATGCTATCATGAGGTTGCCTCATTTTTGTTACCCACGGCAGAAGACTGTTCTTTCCACGGGTATTATTACTTTACATATTTTCCTCTTGTCTTCGTTTTGGTTTTCGTTTTCGGTTTTGCTATATATGCCATTAACCTTTTGATTATGGGTTATGGTTCCGTCACATATAATTTATTTATCACTGCCAGTTTCTGAAAATAATACTTCAGGTGCGGGCAAAGCGGTTTTGTTTCTTCATCTTGCTGTGGTTTTGATGAAAATGTTGTTTCAAATCCCGAGCTGGAGATGAGCTGCCAGTCAAATGGCAATAGCAGTGATGTTCAACAATCCTGTCATACTGGAGGGACCTTCCAAGATAAGAGTTACTCCAGGTATGAAGCACCTGCACCTGCACCTGCTATTGTGAGTGGATGGATGTATGTGAATGAATGTGGGCAAATGTGCGGACCTTATATTCAGGAGCAGCTGTATGAGGGTTTATCTACTGGATTTTTGCCAGATGAGCTTCCTGTATATCCTGTGTTGAACGGGGCATTAATAAACTCCGTACCATTGAAGTATTTCAAGCAGTATCCTGACCATGTTGCCACTGGATTTGCATATCTAAGTATGGGCATCTCAAGCTCAAGCATACATACAAATTCTTTTATGCCTTCCCATGGTGATTTGTCTGCACATAGGCAAGGTGGATTTGATAAGGATGTTATTCCTGTTAGTGTTTATCAAGGTTTGCAATCTGTTTCCAGTTTACAAGTCAACTATGACTGTAATGTGTCCAATCAGCGGATATTGAATATCAAAAAACCTCAGTTAACTACATCACAGGTAACTAACTTGTTATTTGAGCAGTTATGATAAAAATCCCCCTTCCCCAAAGAAAAAAAAGGAAACAAAATTATATTAACTTTGTTTTAAAGCTTTGCAATATTATGAATGTCCTATGATTCTGATTTCTTTATTCTCTCTTTCAATTTCAGTCAGGTGAAGAATCTTGTTGGTTGTATGAGGATGATGAAGGAAGGAAACATGGGCCACATTCTCTTTTAGAATTATATTCTTGGCATCAGTATGGTTATCTTCGGGATTCACTTATGGTATGTTGTACAACCATTATTTGACGATGGAATTATGCTATCCAGTCTGTTTGTTGGAAAAAAAAACAAAACAAAACTGTATTCCTTTGGGTCCTAACCACTGCAATTTTTATAAGTTTACTTATTGAGAGTTGGAGGGTCATCTGTGAAGAAGCACAGAAGATACTTGTTAGGTGCCTGTAGTATTACTTTTTCCTTTTTAAAAAATAAAAATAAAATAAAATAAAAATTATGTGGTAGTTGCTATTATTTTTAGGTTCTATAGTTTTGGTGTCTTCTGACTTTAGTTTACTAATGATTTCATTTTGCAGATATATCATGTTGACAATAAGTGTACGCCCTTTGCATTGTTATCTGTTGTAAATTCATGGAAGACTGATACATGTGAAACTGTTACCTTGTGTGATGCCAAAAGCAAGTACTCTTGCTCTTTCCTAAGCTTCATATCTGATATTTCTGAGGGAGTTTCTTCCCAACTTCATATAGGAATCATGAAAGCGGCTCGTAGAGTTGTATTAGATGAAATAATAAGCAATATTATTGCGGAATTTGTTTCTGCAAGAAAAGTTCAGAAACAGCTTAAGCTGGAATCACTAAATCAAGCTGTGAAAACTTGCTCCTCTGATGGCAGAACGGTAATGTATATGAATGTCAATGTAAATTTCTGATGGTTATTTATCTAATTTCCTTATGAGTTATTTTCTTGTTTTGACAGTCTGCTGCTTCGAGTGAGGCTGCTACTTCTCACTATGTTTCTGACGTGATATGTACTAATAAAAATACCAGACAGTCTTTGGCAGACTATAAATCTGTTGGAAGCATTGAGAACTTCTGGGGTTCATATGCGGCTATTTGTAAAATTCTTTATGATTATTGCATGGAAGTAATGTGGAATTCTGTCTTTTATGATCCTGTTGCAGAGCATGCCTCTGCCTGGAGAAAGAGAAAACTTTGGTCTGGTTATCCATTTTTTAGGAAACCTATCAGTGAATGCAACACGTATGTCAAGAAGGTTGAAAAATTACCTAATACAGCTGTAAGTTACAAGTATACTTCCGGTCCTTGTTTTTCTGTTCTTGTTGTGTATATTGTAATGTTACATTGGTTGTTACAGTTGTCACCCTGGAACGAGTCCTCTGCTTGTGATGACGGTTGCCCTCCTAGTTTTAAACTGTTGGAAATGGATTCAGATTATTATGCTCTGCCATCTATTATGTCCACATCGGCACATGTTGTATCCAAGTTCTCCGATAAGACGAGCTCCTCATGCACTGATCATATAGATGAGTACTTGAAATGCATGGTAAATTTGATAGAAAATGAGCTCCACTTCTCTGCAGAGGTAGCGTTGACTGGGGATGTTGAACATTTCATTGAGGAGGAAGTGCAGAAATTAGTGAAGCCTTCTGGAGATGGAAAATTACTTGAGGTAACTTACAGTCTTCAAATTAAATGCTCCCTTTTTGTGTAGTAGTTAAGTTTCTATTACCATGATTTTGTTAAGGGAAATATTTTTACTTTTTCCAGGACAATATTCCTTGTAATAGAAAATATGAATTGCTAGAGACTTGTGACGAAGTAACCGATTCAAATGAAACATGCTCAGAGATGAAGTTATCTGAAGTATCTCCACTTCTTTCACTTACGGCAAAACCTTTTCATCAACCTATATCTGAAAACCAGGTGTTTCAGTTATTCTCAACTGTGTTTAAGGAACTATGTTCACATGTTAATCTGGCTGTTGATCCAGAAACCAATGAACCTCCACCCCCTGGTTTTGAAGACAATACCCAAGCTCCTGTTCCTTCATATCTAGGCAAATTCTGCCACTCCAGGTCTGATGAATGTATTCCTAAAATTGGGGAATATGTGGTCACAGCAATGTGCCGGCAAAGATTGCATGAGGATGTTCTTAGAGAATGGAAATTGTTATTTTTTGATTGTTATCTTAATCAGTTTCTTATATCATGGTGTACTTCAAAGAAACATAGTAATCTTGGTGGTCACAAGGTATGCTGTTCACCCCTATTCTTCCCTCGCTGCCTTTCATCTCTGCATTTAGAATTTCTTGACTATAGTGATCTCAGTTGAGGCATATACTTTGTTTCAGGATGGAGCATGTGATGCAAAAAAGGAAGATTCAGGAGATGCTTCTATTCCAGACAAGCTTAAAGAGGAACTAGAGTATTGTCCCGGTTCCAGCTCTGCAAAACTTCCACTGGTGACTGATAAATATACTTATTATCGCAAAAAGAAGTTGTCTCGGAGAAGGCTAGGATCTTCAGTTGACACTGGATTAGCAGACAAGTCAAAGAAACGACGTGTTTCTGGAGATTTACCTGAAACTGCAGAAGTTGAACCTCCAGCTGTGACTTCTGGAAATATTGGGCTAAAAAAGTGCCACACTGAAAAATTTGTTAAGCGTACATCAATGCAACCTGTTAGTAAACTTAAAAGTAGTTTGCGTGGTGATCATTCATCAGCCAAGGATGCAAGTAGGCAAGGGACCAAAGTTTCGCATGGAGTTCAGAGTATGTCTATTTGCATGATATTTAGTTTGGTAGTTGCTAAGGCTTTTGTGCTTCTCAATTCTGGATTTGTGAAGAAGGATACTTTTATATTTTTATGTGGTTGTCACATATGTATTATCCAGGTAAATATTGCCTATGAAGAATGATTTACATGTTGATATCAGCTGTTGATTATATTTTCCAGGTAGCAAGATCAAAGATGGTGCTGTTAAACGTAGCATGGTGCAGGTTTCAGTGTTATCTGGAAATTGTATTGGTGTTGAGGAAGTGGTTGATGGTTATGACCATGATGTTCAAATTCAGGAAAAGATTTGTAAGTATCTATTTAATGCTTCTTTTTTTTTTCTTTTTTTCTTTTTTTGACCAAGTAAAATTATATATCATTTGTCACTTGTTTTTTCTTTTTTAATATGTTTGTTTATATATTCATTTTTCTTTTCTGGCTTGCCTGTGCTGATGCAGCAAATAAGACATCAAAGCTAAAAAGGAAGCGGCTAATGGATGGTGTGCCATCACCACATTCCAAAAAGGTTTTAAAAGTAGTAAATGGTGCTGTGAAACAGGCAGCTTGTAAACAGCAGGCTGCTGTAAGAAAGACAAAGTACTGTAAATCCAAAACTTTAAACCCATGCCCTAGATCAGATGGGTGTGCTCGTGCATCAATTAATGGGTGGGAGTGGCATAGATGGTCACAAAGTACGAGTCCTGCTGAGAGAGCCCTTATTAGGGGAATCAAATATGTCAATGCTGATTATTTAGGTTCCGATGTTATTAGCCCACAATGGTCAAACAACAAGGGCCTTTCTGCAAGAACAAATAGAGCAAAACTTCGTAATCTTCTTGCTGCTGCAGAGGGTGCTGACCTTTTGAAAGCCACTCAATTGAAGGTGACAAGATTGAAGTTTTGTTTACATGCTCTTTTATGCTGTCTTTAAACATTTGTAATAGAGATCTTATATTACTTTGTAGGCGAGAAAAAAACGTTTGCGTTTCCAGCGGAGCAAGATACATGACTGGGGTCTTGTTGCCCTGGAGCCAATTGAAGCAGAGGACTTTGTTATTGAATATGTTGGAGAACTAATTCGTCCCCGGGTAAATTTTACTTGATTGGTTCAAGTACTAGTTGCATTATGTTATTAAGCTAATTTAAATTTCTCTACTTGGCTTTTGGGGAGGGGCCTTTCTTTATGATTCTTCAGTTAAGTCTATAGATTTTTGATTTCACAGATATCTGACATACGTGAACGTCACTACGAGAAGACAGGAATTGGCAGCAGTTATCTTTTTAGGCTTGATGATGGTTATGTGGTCAGTGAAGCAACATTGGAAGCTGTCTTTTGCATAGTGTTTTATTTTATTATTATTATTTTTTATTCTTTTTATGGTGCAGGGGGAGGTGTAGTATTTTTTTTCCTTTTCAGATACTCATTTCATCAAAGTGACTGAATGTGATTTGTTTATATGAATATTTTACCTAATTAATTAGACTTGAAAAGTGCAACTAAACTATCAACTTATTAAAAAAATTATGCGTATTATATGTACTTAATATTGCCTTATATCTTAGTATGATATAGGCTGGTAGGGTTGGTCTTTGGCAAAGCAACTAGGCCTTGATTTGATCTTATCTAGAGCTATAATTCTTGGTATCCTACATTTCTCGTACTGACAACTTTTAAGTTGCAATAATTGTTAAATTTTTCTAGGCAAGGCACATGGTATGCCTATATTGTTTATTGACCTGCAATTTTTGTCAGGTTACTGTGTTCCCAGATCTTTCACTTCATTTAGGTTATTAAAGTTATCTGTGCATCATGTGGATAAAGCATGCTATTGTCTGAGGGCTATTATTTTTTGTTCTGAAATATGTGTAGGTTGATGCTACGAAGCGTGGTGGAATTGCCAGATTCATAAACCATTCTTGTGAGGTAGCTATGTTGGATAGTTATGCGAAAGTTATTTCAGTAGTTTTATTTTATTTCATTTTTTTTTTTTGGGAGGGGTGAATCAGTAGTCTTATAATTTGTTGAACCTCATAAATGATGTATTGTTTTTTCAGCCTAACTGTTACACCAAAGTTATAAGTGTCGAGGGTCAAAAGAAGATTTTCATTTATGCAAAACGACACATAGCAGCTGGTGAAGAAATTACTTATAATTACAAGTTTCCTTTGGAGGAGAAAAAGATTCCCTGCAACTGTGGCTCTAAAAAGTAAGATTAATTTATTCTAACACATTATTAGTTTTGTGGTTTACTTAACATGATTTCTTGGAAGTTTTGGTTGCTCTCAGATGCATTTTAATTTTTCTTTTTTCTTGTTTTATTTTATTATTGTTATTTTTTTGGTTTTTTTTTTTCCTTCTCATAATATGTATTTAAGTGCTAACCAGATTGATTCCTCAAGTTTTAGGCTTTATGGGGTTTCATGAGCATACATCCTAAAGAGTCGTGCATTCTTTGTTTAATATCTATATGTTTTTCATTTGTGTTGTTCAGGTGCCGTGGATCATTGAATTAGAATGTATCTTGAGTTGCTCTGGTGCATGAACGTGACCATTTTGTTAGAGGGAGTTTTTTTTTCCTGGATTTGTATCAATTCTCTTTTGATATTCTTGAGGGTTATCTTGCCTGAGTTATCTCTCTCAACATTGGGTTGGCAGTCTATACAACAGGTATGAATGTTAACTTTGAGTTGCAAATTACTTCATAATGTGCTTCTGCAGAGTACCAATTTAATAATAGTATGATTTGAATGAATGAGAATTATAGAAATTTTGGGAGAGATTGTATAGTTTTAATTTTCAGATCATGTTAAATCAATGTGATCTCTAATGGTCAAATATCTTGTTTTGTTGGTAGTTAATCTTGGAGGGCTGTGATATGAATGAAACATCCCCCTTATGGCATGCTCTGTTATTATTTGGTTGGATGGGTGCAGCTGACTGGAGCACATTTAATTGTCAATTGTATGTTCCAAATCACAAAATCTCGCTAAGTTTTTTTTATCCGTAGCTGTTTATGTTGTGTAGATGGGAACATATCATTTGATGGATTGTTAGATAATTGATGTTTTATTGTTCAGAAGTGCACTTGCTCTGTGCAGCATCTCCCAGATAGGGTTTTTTGGACACAATGGATTTTTTGTGCCTACCTATATTTCATATCATTCCCAGTGTGTCTAGGTATCTTTTTGTCTCGTTAATTTTCAATACGTATTCCCTATTTGAATTTTTTTTCCTTAAAGAAAAAAAGAAATGGGATAAAGAAACCTTGCAACCTTGTAGTCATATTTTGACAGCTGACACTGGGCTAGTTGTAAATGGGCATGCCATTAGAAGTAAATTATGAGGCAGAGCTGAAGCTTTTAAGTAGTGTGCATTGATGCAAAGTTCTGTATTGTTTCAGGTTTATGGATCAGTTGACAATGGGGGCTGCATGATGTGGTCGGTGATTACACATTGAGATTTTTGCGTAGTTGTCAAAGATGAATTACTGACCCATGTGCATACTTATAGATTTCTCTATTTTGCAGATGAGTTTCTCCTCTTAGAATCTGTAAATTGGTTTAGTTTTATAGTGCGTACATTACAATTTTGGAATAGCAATTTCTTGTACAGACATGCATGATTCTTCTTGAAATATCAATAAATTTAATTATACCATGAGCTGCTGTAAAATATACGAGTAATTTCTTTGGTGTTTTGTGGTTAGTAGTGAAACCTGTTTACCTTTGCAATCATAGATTAGAAAACTGATGAAATTTGAACATGTTGACCTAATGTCATTTTACCGGGTTAGGGCAAGTCAACAACAATTTTTATTGATCGAATAATTATATCTTGTTCTTGTATAAACTCCATACATTTTGTGGCATCAATCTTTCAGCAAGCATCTTAGATATTTAATTTGAGCAGCCCTCTTTTTGTCATGATGGATTTGCTTCAAATATTGCCTTTTTGAGATTACCTTGCAAAGTTGAAGCCATCAATCAATTTGCAATTAGTGTCGAATAAAACTGGTTATTGTGATAAAAGGAAACATATAAAATGACATTTTGCTTCTTGGATCACGGATAATCTTTGAGAGATTGGAGTACCAAGAAAATACAATTTATGGGCATAATTGGTAATAAAGAGTTGTAGAAGTAGCGTTATTGGAGAAGTTAGATGAGATACTTTTTGCGTGCTTGGAATCTCAACTCCGAGTCTTACCAAAGTTTGAAAAGGAATTTATTGGCGTGTCAATGAAGCTGGGGAAATACGTGACAACAATTCACTATTACTTTTTCTTTTGGTTGGTGACAATTAAATTGCTCCAGAAATCATAGGTGTTAACGTGACCATTTTGTTGTGTATGTTTAACTTAGTAGTTTGGAAGCGAGGAGTTGACAACATAATTGCTTTCCTTTTATTGCTACAAACCTGTTAAGAGAATGCGCAACTTTTTTTTAAAAAAAAATTCTTTAATATTTATATATTCTTTTAAAAATGTTTCTCTTTTTATTTTCTTAAATTTCTTATGGTTGCAGGAATAGAGCAACAAGGATATAAACTGCTTTAGTTGCTGTGGTAGTGATCTATTTGTGCCTCGGGTATGTATTTCGTTTCATCTCTAATTTTAAGTCTGTTTAGTTTCTGGCAAAACAGCAGCCTACTCATCTATTGGCTCATTTCCAAACATAATACCAATTAGAAATTTATTCTAAGATATTAATTGGTCAATATCACTGATACAATATAATGACAAGCCTTCCATGCATGTTTAACTTGACCTTTTAAATTATGACAGGCCTTCACTTGACCTTTTTAATTGAAGTTGGGAAAGTTTATGACCACCCATATGATCATTAATCTCACAATATAAGTAAGCTCTTAGAAGAAAAGGAAAAAAAAAAAGAAAAAAAAAGAGAGGAAGTTTTTGACAAACGTTGTGCCTTTGAGCTGATTCTCTTGTTAAATGGGATCAATTTCAAGGCATGGTGATG
The DNA here is from genome assembly GCA_003254975.1 of Ochetophila trinervis. NCBI lineage: Eukaryota > Viridiplantae > Streptophyta > Magnoliopsida > Rosales > Rhamnaceae > Ochetophila > Ochetophila trinervis. The sequence continues at coordinate 7,959 of QANX01001988.1, read as the reverse complement.
AAACTCTCCTCCTCAATTGAAAAAAATAAAATAAAAAAATGACACTCGATAGTGATTTGAGTCATCAGTCATGAGTGGGCAACCAAACTATGGGTTTTTCCATCTTCAATAGAATAGCTGTTAGTGAGAAATGTTGGGTGCGCGTTGCTGAATTCACCCGTTTCAAGAGTTTGGGTTTTTATATTTTTAAGACACATTGATTTTCAATCGTTTAGAAATAGTCTGATACGGAAAAAATTTCCCCTCATGGCATTCAATTATAGGCATGAGTACTTTAGTAGGAGAAAATTTCGTGGCTAAGGGAGCGCTAGCTATTATCGATATTTCGGAATTGAATTTATGGGAAGAATGAGGTCAATAGCTGATTGGGAATCCCGAGCCATTCATCAGTAATTATAGCTCATATTTTCTCCACACCCATTGACAATCACGATTACTTTGTCAAATACACAAACTAGTGTGGTATATAGATGTTGCTTATTACGTCAAATTCTTATATAATTTGCAATTGAAGTAACTCCGCCTGTGTTTAAATATGTCTTAGCACAGCCGGTCCCAAGCCCGGATAAAGGAGGAGGGGTATGTTTACTTTTCCAATCTAAGCACAAATCACTATGCTTCAACCTAAAAAATCTTATGAGAATGTGCCCTTTCTTTGTAGCCAAACTAGGTTTAATTCACGATTTCTTTTTCTCTGTTGAAAATTTACATACATCCATACATTTGCTTGCTTGGAGGTAAGCTGTTTGCATGCATGCGCTTAAACCTGTGTAAAAGCAAATATTTTTAGACTAGTTTTTTTTTTTTTTGCTCAAAAAAATATTTAGACTGTAGTTTTGGGAGTAATGGCATTCTCAAGCATTTTATATGGAAATTGCGGTTTGATTTGTGGTTGATCAGATTATATATAGATTTTATCCTGTTCTTTACTAACCGAGTTTAACCCTTACATTGCTACCAAAGAAAAAAAAAAGTTTTAACCTTTTTATATTCACCGAAAACAAAAAACAGTTTAACCTTTACATAGACGCAACGACGGTATGCGGTAAAAAATGTCCTTTAGTATTGAAACTATATATATATATATATATATATATATATATATATATTTTTTTTTTTCTCTAATAGAAAATTTGAACGGCTATTGGGTTTCAACAATTCCAGGCTGAGTTAGGCTAATTTTTTGTTCAAAAAATAAGAAAACATGCTACAGACCTGTTTCGCACAATTATTCTTAAATGAAGCAAGTTTGGCATCAAGAACATATCAATTATAACTTCGAATTAGTCTTCTTCTTCTTTTAAATTATGTTCGCTTTTATTGTATCAAAGATTAGTTTTTACTACAGGCTGAATTACTAGATAGCATAGTAATTCATGAAGATTAATTTTTTTTTATTACCAAAAAATAAAGCATAAAAGATAAAATCCTATTGTCTATCGTTGAAACATATCCTGCTATGAGTTTGATGAAATTGAATTTTTTAAATTCAGTTCCAACCCTTTGAACTAAACTTATAATCAATAGACTATATTTAAAATAGTAAAAAATTTAAAGTGCGGAAATCTATACGGAAATTCTATATGAATTTAGAGACAGATTTTAAATTTATTTTCACTAATAATCTATTTTAAAACAAAAAATTTGTTAAAAATATATTTTTAATTATAATCCGCACGAAATTTTTATCCAGATATCTATACTGTAAAATTACTCTTTAAAATAATATCCAAGACTGTTATGATTATGCAAATAGGATACTTAAACATGGTGGTTCTACAATTAAAGAAGGTAAGAAAAGTAACGATTGGATTATTTATTTGATACAAAAATAACCATTTGGGCTGGATGTGCCCATTTGGGCAGCCTGACGTGGGATTGGTCATAGACTCATAATCATGTATCAATGATAAATGCATCACATATTCATATGACATAAGCCATGTCCATGACCATGTGATCCATTTTGTCTATAATAACAAAAGCTCTCACTTCAATGGCATCTCTATCTCTCTCTAACTTAAACTCCATTAAAATCTCATTCCTTCCTCTCTCTTTTTGAATAATTATCTCATTCCTTGTCTTCTTAATAATTAAATAATTAATAAACAGGATAATAATTCCAAATACTATTGGCAATTTGGCATTACTTTTCTTTTCTCAAGCCCTATAAAGAGCACAAGTACGTATATTTTATCTAAATATTGATTTTGATAACAAAAGAGAAAAGAAAAATTCATAAAAAAGAAAACAAAAGAGAAAAGAAGAGAAAGAAAGAGCAGCCATCTCTGTCTTTCTCCATCACTTCAATCTTTTTCACTTTTGTCTTTCCCTGTCCTTTGATCTGTAATATCCTTTTTACTTTTTTTTTTTTTTTTTTTGAATTTTTCTTGCTTTGTTTGTCGCTGTTATTATTTAATTATAAAAATTGTTTAATAATTATATATATACACACACATAAAGAAAGAAATACATAAAAAGGGGGGTTCTTTGTAGTTGATTAGGGAGAGATATATTTATGGGGGGAGAGGGCAGAGAGAGTAGAGTTTTGAGAGTTGAGAGAATGAGAATGAGAGCGAAATCCAAGTGGTGTCAGGTTGTGGGTGTTTTTTAAGTGGTTATCAAAGGGCATGGATACGTGAGAGAGTGAATGGTTTACTAGAGTTTGACGAGAAAGCGAAAGCAAAATAGAAAAAAAATAAAAATAAAATAAAACTTTAAAAACGAGCAAAGAAAGCGTAACAGAAGAGAGCAGGAGGGAGGGTGTGTGATGGGCTCGGAGCAGAACAGATTCCCTCAGCAGGAACGCGAGCGGGTAATGCCTCCTTTTGGTTTTATTCTTCCTCTTTTTTGTTTTGTTTTGGATTTTGTTTTTGTTTGGGGTTAAAGTTTGTTACTTAGCTCGCTCATTTTAAAGCCAGATCTGGGAGATTTCTCAGTTTGCCGGGGCTTTTGGATTTAATTTACATGGGTTCACCACTCAGATCTGGCTTTTCTTACTTGTTAGTTACTTCATCTACTGAGGACCCTGCTCCTGCATTTTTATGCTTTGCCTTCATTGTCAACCGGATGGATCTGTTTTCTTTTTTTTTTTTTTTGGTAAACTATGCTACTGCGCATGAGTTTTGGATCCAATTCCGCAATTTTATTACTATTTGCGGAATAAACTTGCATTCTTTTCATATCCCCATGTCAACGATGTTCTCTTTCACTTTCACCTACTTCGTAGAATGCATTTTCAATTTGACAAGTTTGGTTTGTGACATCTAAACCGCCAAACTTGTTGCTCGGATTATGATCCTTATTCCCGCTTTCTTCAATGTCCCATATCCTGTTCTGCGTTAATTTGTCTTCAGCCAGTAATCTTAGATTCTTGTTTTGAAATGAAAATTCGACTGTTCAGCAGCATATTTTTACCGGTAATTCGATTTAAAAAGGCCATTGCAACTCAAAAGGGATTCCTAGGTAGCTGGCAATTCTAGTAGCTACCCATTTGTAGACAACAATAGGGTCATTGCTTTTCCATGATGAAAAGCCTCAAATCTAGGTTTACTCACATGGTTTTTGCTGAGCTATATCATCTATCTAGCATTTTTGTAATATCTTCTCCGTCTGCTTTAACTGCTACCTTGATAATTATAAGTAGTCGAATTCTACTTTCTGTCTTGGAGAATATAGAATTTGGAAATTCATGCACACTAAATAATTTTTCTTGGATAGAACTGATATAAGTGTGTCTGGTTAGTAACTCACTTGAATTTGTGAGTCGGGCCATTAGGATGGAGGAATAGAAAGGAGTTCAGTATCAAAACAAATCTTTCTCTTACAATGACTATGGAGGGAATTAATAGTTTATTATCAATGAAGAAACTGCTTCTCACATACCAATTTTCGTAGGAAATGCTGAAAATCAGTAGCCCTTGCTCTTTGAGAATATTGTCATGATTATTTTTTATATTTTCACCTTATAATTATTTACCATTGTCCAGTAAGATGACTTATTTTCTCTTTATTACCCGTTAGCAATTTGTAGACCAATTTTTTCAATGCTGTGGAACTCTTTTCTTATTTTATTTAATTTAGAGAATCTAGTGTGTGCTGATCTATAACTATAGATTCAGATTACACAACTCCCATGGGATGTCCGCCAGATTTGTACAATCTGGACAGAAGTTTCCATTGAAATTAAAATGCTTTTGAAGAGTTTCTGCGTTGGTTTGATTGCATTTGATAATCTGTTTTGATGAACAATTGGAAAAGCTTACATTGCTTGACTGAACTGACAGCGAAAAAGATGGGGTGGATGTTGGAGTGCATTGTCTTGTTTTGGTGCACAAAAAGGTGGAAAGCGAATAGTACCTGCATCTCGAATTCCTGAGGGGAATGCATCAGCAACGCAGCCAAATGGCCCCCAAGCAGCTGGGTTGACCAACCAAGGCACAGCACTAGCTCCATCACTTTTGGCTCCACCTTCTTCACCAGCATCATTTACAAATTCTGCACTTCCTTCAACAGTGCAGTCACCTAGTTGTTTCTTGTCTTTATCTGCCAACTCACCTGGAGGTCCTTCATCAACCATGTTTGCCACTGGGCCATATGCCCACGAAACACAACTTGTTTCCCCTCCTGTCTTCTCAACCTTCACAACTGAGCCATCCACTGCTCCTCTCACTCCTCCACCAGAGTTAGCTCACCTAACTACTCCCTCATCCCCAGATGTTCCTTTTGCTCACTTCCTTTCATCTTCAGTGGATCTTAAAAGCACAGACAAGAGCAACTATATTGCTGTAAATGATCTGCATTCAACATATTCACTATATCCTGGAAGTCCTCCCGGTAGTATTATATCACCAATGTCAAGGACGTCGAATGAATGTTCATCGTCATCTTTTCCTGAGCGTGAGTTTCCTACACAATGGGCTTCCTCAGTTTCTCCCCAAAATGGCAAATACCCAAGGAAAGATTCCGGCAGGCTATTTGGGCATGATGAAACTGGTGCCCCCGTGACATCTCAAGATTCAAATTTCTTCTGCCCTGCCACATTTGCTCAGTTCTATCTTGATAATCCTCCATTTCCTCATGCTGGTGGGAGGTTAAGTGTTTCAAAGGATTCAGATGTTTACTCTACTGGTGGAAATGGACATCAAAACAGGCACAGTAAAAGTCCCAAGCAAGACGTGGAAGAATTAGAAGCTTATAGAGCATCCTTTGGGTTCAGTGCTGATGAAATTATCACCACTTCACAATATGTGGAAATTTCTGATGTCATGGAGGACTCATTTACCATGACACCATTTACCTCTAATAAATTGCCAATGGATGAAAGTATAGAACCAGCATCAATCAGTGGGCTGAAAGCGATAAAAACACAGACAAGTGCACAAAGTCAGAAGAGTCTTGAATCAGAGTCAGATCTTATTAATGAGAGTAGGCGCTGTGAAGTGCCAGCACTATCCAACGGATATGAAGGTAAACTGTTAACTTGATCTAAAATACATCATTCTCCTAAGTCTTAGGAGCAACACCTTTAACTGTAGTTTTTCGAGAGTTTTGAATATATGAACTTTGATTTGTCAGTAGCCAGACAGAGCATAAATTTGTAAGTGTGAACTTCATATTTTATGCTATCTAGAGAATTAATAATTAGTGAAGCTTAAAAAAGGTCTGAAGAAGTTAAAATTGTATGAGGCTTTTGGCAGTCATGCTCATCTAAAGAAGTTGCACCAGTGTCTTTTAAATGGTGTGCACCTCCAGAGTGGGTGGTAATTGAGAACTAAAAGGATGATATGAGAAAATGGAATTATGCTTTCACTATAGAAACATATTTAATGCTTAGATTGGAAGGAGTTGATGAAAGTTTTTTGGGATAGAGATATTGTACTAAATACTTGAAACATAAGTTTTACTCAACATACAATAAGCGGTTTTCTGCTCTCTTCCTAGGATGTTTTTAGCTCTTTTGGATGTTTTTTGCTTCGTCTTACCAATAAGATGCGTTATTTTCTCTATCTTAATCCTTTTACATGCAGACAGTTATTTTTGTTTCTTGTATGACTCAGATCATAAATCACGGAAGCCACCTGGTGATATATCTGGATCAAGTACACCTGGAAATCGAATTTTGACTGATGAGCATGACATATTTTCAAAAATGGGGTCATCTAGAATGAGCAAGAAATATCAACTGGGTCTGTCTTGCTCGGATGCAGAAATTGATTATAGAAGTTGTAGAAGCGTAAAAGAAGGAAAAGGAGATTTCAAATGGCACTAGTAGAAACGGCTCAAAGTAAGAGAGAAAAAAAAAAGGATTTTCATTTGTTTACGATGTGTATTAGTTTGCTGCTGGCTTTTGTTACACTGTTTAGGGCTTATGTGATACTAGGTGGAATGATCTAACCTATGATCTAACCTGTTCCCTCCGAGTCCTAGGTGTCTGGTCTAGTGGTCTCTCAGATTGCTGAATGTATTGTGAATGTATCAAAGTATATGTATTAATGGAACATCTATTGGAACAGCAGTTTAGTTACTGCTATTGATTGGATATTCTGTATTTCTGGGGGCTTTGCCATAGTTCGATTGTGATTTGTGAACGTGTAGACCTCAGCTCTACCCTTATCACCGCCACGGAGATGGAAAAGTGGTTGGAGATAAAACCTTGCCAATGCATTCCTAGATTTTTTAATTTAGTGAAAATGTTAATACTACCTGTTGCTTGGATGAGATATTTTATGCATACCTATCCATTATCAATATAAATATTGTCTTCATTCATTCTCCTCCCTCCGAAAAATAACACCGATTTAGATATGATCCTGTTCCTATTTTCTTATATAATCAGAACATTAAACTATTTTCTAATTCTAAAACAGGCTCTAATCTTGAAGTCATGCTCAATTTTGAGGCAAAAATATTATGTACACTAATATAAAGAAAAAATTAGCCCAAAGCTAAAGAGTGTAATGAAATAATCATAAATTTATAAATCTTAAATATATAATTTTCAAATTATAAAAATTCTTGATACAAATAAAAATACCTTTTAGTTTTGCCATAAGTAAAATTTGACTTCACATTGTTGAAAAATTGTTATTAACTTTGCTTTACTTTGTACTGTTGAAAAATTGTTATTAACTTTGCTTTACTTTGTACTTGAGGCTGTAGCCTAGTGGTAAAAGTCAGCCGAGCTTTCACATCTTTGAGTACGGGAGTTAGGTTCGAGTTTTGGTAGACTCATTTGGACTCAAGTGCTTATTTCCGCTGCTATTGCACGAGGGGAGGGAGATTTTAGCGACGCGGGCTTCCATCGCGGACTCCTATCAGGTTAAAAAGATGTCTGGGTCAGTCCATTCGCTAAATACCTCCTAGGCCAATGATCCCTCTACAGGTAAGTCATTTTTAATTTACCAAAAAAAAAAAACTTTGCTTTACTTTTTTATATATGTCAAAATACATCTATTTATCAGTTTGTACCAGTGAATTTTAACTATCTATCAGTTGTACCAGTGAATTTTAATAGTTAAAAAACCAAAGAAAAGTTAAAAACCAGCATTTTTTAATTGAATAATATTGTAACTTTACAATTATAATTTTAAACTGTTAAAACTAAGTGGTAAAATTTGACAAACGTATCTAAATAATAATTCTTCAAAAACATAGGGTCTAATTGTAATTAAGACCAAATCAAAGAAGTTTAAATGAAAATTTTCCACATATGTATATGTATAATATATATAATTTTTTTTATAGTGTGGGTTTCTGCAAATTTTTTAAGTCGTAGATACACACCACGTAGCATGTTGCATGAACAAAGTACAACATATTATCTGATATGTATCTATAAATTAAAAATTTATAAATATTTACACTAAAAAAAAGACTATATAGTCATCCTGTCAATTGTCATTGAAGAGAATTATGTTCAGAATCATCTAAGACAATAATACGCAATATGTCGCGTAA
>QANX01001984.1:829-18608 GCA_003254975.1 Ochetophila trinervis | reverse complement strand
TGTCGCCGAATATGTTTCGCGCCACATTTTTTGCGACGGTTTTTGATCGTGCGTCGCAGAAGCTGATTTCACGCACATTTTAGCGACGTGGGTGCGTCGCTATTTTGTTCAAATAAAGGCGACGCACTATATTTGTGTCGCCGTTAGTTTATCGCGACGCAAATTTTTTGCTTCGTCGCGCATTTAGTGTCGCCGATTAAGGTTTTTGGCGTAGTGATATATCATGTAACGTTAATCATTTCATACGACGTTAACGCATTCACGCATATTTCCATTTGGCTTTTCATATATCGATCCATGATATATCTTTAATGATCATATTAATTTGTAACTATTTATATATGACTGATTTTGCAAAACCTTCATCTCTGCAATAATAGATCTTCATTTCTTCTTATTTTTCCCTTCAAATAGAATTCATTTGCAAACATACTGAAAATTAATGGCAATTCCAGAAGCTAAGGACGTAAGTTTGAGAGTGAAGCTTCTCGTTGATGCAAAGGAGCAGAGGGTGCTGTTTGCTGAAGCTGGCAAAGACTTTGTAGATTTTCTCCTCAACCTTTTGTCAATGCCTGTTGGCTCGGTCATTAGGCTACTGCTCTCAAACAGCACAGGAATGGTGGGCAGTCTAGGTAAGCTTTACAAGAGCATAGAAGAGCTCAGTGACACTTACCTTCAACCTGCTCTTAACAAGGACTATCTTCTAAATCCAAAAGCACAGTCCATGCATGGTGTTGCGACCTTTCTTTTGTTGCTGGCCAGCGATGGATCACTCACTAAAAAGATGTACAGATGTCCAAGTAATTGTGGTTATTATGTCTCGGACGACCCACGAGCCGTATGTCCTAATTGCAGAAACCAAATGTCAAGAGAGTTGTCATATGTTACACCACAAGGGGGCTCTTCTAGTGGTGGTGATGAGGGAGGGTATGTGAAAGGGGTTGTGACTTATATGGTAATGGATGATTTGGAAGTGAAGCCCATGTCCACCATTTCTGGCATTACTTTGCTTAACACCTTCAATGTTAAGGACATTGTTAATCTTCAGGAGAAGATGGTTTCTGTAGGCATGGATGAGGTTTGAATAATTTTTCTTAATTTTGTTTTTTTTTTCTTGGAATTTTAAATGTGTTATTTATTTATTTAAGTTTGTTATGTTGAAATTAATAAAGTGCATTCATATATTGTAGGGATTAAAATTGTTGAAAGCATCGTTGCAGTCAAAGAGTATTCTCACTGATATATTCTTGGGAATGAAAGCAAAGTAGCTAGAAAATTATTAATAGCCTATAAATAAAAGGCAGAATGGTATTGTTTTTGAAATTTCTGGTTTGGGTTATGAGAATATTATGGCTACTTCGTTTTGTTTTGATCTTTTAAGTACTTATGTAATTTCTTATGAAAACATCTTATTTCAACGTTTAATTATATCCACATTTATTTACCGATTGAGTTATTTAAATTTTATTTGATAAAAAAATTATGATTAGGATTATTGAAATATGAGCTAGTGCATGTTAAGCATATATATATATATAAAATTACTGATTTGATTGAATTTTAATATATATATATATACATATTAATTAGGTTATACTTAAACAAATTAAAAAGAAGTCCTCTGGACTTTATTTGTTTTTGGTTAATGAAGTTCTTTCAAATGGATCACTCACTAAAAAGATGTACAGATGTCCAAGTAATTGTGGTTATTATGTCTCGGACGACCCACGAGCCGTATGTCCTAATTGCAGAAACCAAATGTCAAGAGAGTTGTCATATGTTACACCACAAGGGGGCTCTTCTAGTGGTGGTGATGAGGGAGGGTATGTGAAAGGGGTTGTGACTTATATGGTAATGGATGATTTGGAAGTGAAGCCCATGTCCACCATTTCTGGCATTACTTTGCTTAACACCTTCAATGTTAAGGACATTGTTAATCTTCAGGAGAAGATGGTTTCTGTAGGCATGGATGAGGTTTGAATAATTTTTCTTAATTTTGTTTTTTTTTTCTTGGAATTTTAAATGTGTTATTTATTTATTTAAGTTTGTTATGTTGAAATTAATAAAGTGCATTCATATATTGTAGGGATTAAAATTGTTGAAAGCATCGTTGCAGTCAAAGAGTATTCTCACTGATATATTCTTGGGAATGAAAGCAAAGTAGCTAGAAAATTATTAATAGCCTATAAATAAAAGGCAGAATGGTATTGTTTTTGAAATTTCTGGTTTGGGTTATGAGAATATTATGGCTACTTCGTTTTGTTTTGATCTTTTAAGTACTTATGTAATTTCTTATGAAAACATCTTATTTCAACGTTTAATTATATCCACATTTATTTACCGATTGAGTTATTTAAATTTTATTTGATAAAAAAATTATGATTAGGATTATTGAAATATGAGCTAGTGCATGTTAAGCATATATATATATATTAAATTACTGATTTGATTGAATTTTAATATATATATATATACATATTAATTAGGTTATACTTAAACAAATTAAAAAGAAGTCCTCTGGACTTTATTTGTTTTTGGTTAATGAAGTTCTTTCAAATGGACATGGTAAAATTAACAGATTATGTCACCAAAAACTATACTATAACTGATACTTAAGTTTTCAAGCGATATATATATTTTTTTTTTCAAATTTGTCATTGTTGGTTTCTAGTTAATTTTTCATTTAAAATTCAGTTACGAGATATCAAAGTTAAATTTTTATACAGTTTATGGACTGCACATGCGGTAAGCTCTGGGGATAATTTTATAATCACTCTTTTGATATTTGGTATAATTCAAAATTTGACCCTTTAATTTTTGAAAATTTCACAAGCATTTTATACCGTAAAGGTATTTCTGTTAAAGTTAACATCAAAAAAATATATTGGTCCTTTAGCATAAGATTCACGAGCATTTTATGCCGTAAAGATATTTTTGTTAAAGTTAACGTCAAAAAAATATATCGGTCTTTTAGCATAAGATTTTGTTAAGATACGTTTAGTTTTTCAAAAAAAGTAATAATAAAAATTAAAATAGATATTTAATAAAATATATTGGTCTTTGTATATTTTTTTCAAAAAACCAATATACTTTTTTGATATTTGGTATAATTCTGAATTTAACCTTTTAATTTTTGAAAATTTCACAAACATCTATTCCGTAAATATATTTCTCTTAAAGTTAACGTTAAAAAAGAATATTGGTCTTTTAGCATAAAATTTTGTTAACATACATTTAATTTTTCAAATATGTAATAATAAAAATTAAAATAGATAATTAAAAAAAATTAATTTTGATACTATTATAAAAAAATTTAAAAATATTTTTTTAAGAAAATCCTCGTATTTATGAAACGAAAGTAATGGCTAGTCATCGTGATTGAAAGTTATTAATTAATTGCGCTTTTGCATTCAACTTTAAAAGTGACGGTTGTAAATGATCAATAATTTAATAAAACATATTTAAAACAGTAGGACAAATTTTTCAAAATCTAAATCTAAATTTCAAATTCCAAAGAAATGCACCAAATTCTCCAAGAAAAAGTACATCCATAAAAAAAAAAATAACACGATTTTTTAATACGAAGCTGAAAATTTTAAAATAAAACACACATAAAAAAATTGACACTATCCAATAAAAATCGAATTTTATAGTTCCACTATCTTAAATACTTCGGTTTCAACACTGATTTAAATTTTATTAATCAAATTAACTTATATAATTTGCACTGACAATAAGAGAAAGAGAGAGAAACTATTATGGGTAGAAATTTATGTAGGCTATACAAAATTCTTAAAACTAATTTCTGTTTTATATGCCCAACAATCAAGCACAAGCAAGAAACAAAATTTGGTGGGTAATCTAATCCAATAATAAATATTTTTAGAAATCAAAGAATTGAAGTGTAAATTAAAGTTTTCAGATACTAATGTGTCAGACTATTATAGTTTAGAAGGCTTCTATGCCAATTATTCAAAAAAATATAAGTTACAACACCGGTGTGGTATTTGCCAAAGACATTATGATGCTCAAGTCAGTATTCAAAAGAAGAAGAGAATGTATTTTGAAACTGAAAAGTAATTCTAAGAGTAATTTTGTGTAATTTAGAATATCTAGTGTTTTTCGTGTTCAAGAAGAATTAAATAGTTTACCTTTCAACTCACAACTTTCTTATACCATTGGTGTCTGATGCCTTTATAAATTATAATTGTCCGTTGAATGCTTTTGATGACAATTAATCCCAATTAATTATGTTCGTAACGGTTATAATTGGTACTTCATCTCCCTTCTACACGTTAGAATGCTTCGGAATTGGCATTTGAGCTTCCTGGTCACGATTTCAGGATGCCTCGGATATTGTATATTGAGACACTTCAGTCAAATCCTCAAACATTTTATACTAAGACACTTCAGTCGAAGCCTCGGACATTTTATACTAAGACAGTTCAGTCGAAGCAGATACTTCTTACTCTTGGAATTATGAGCCTCGGAATGTTGGCCTCAGCAATTTACACATTTCAGGTTTGGACTTTGCTCTTCCTTTCTTGTCTCGTACATATGTCTCGGACGTTATTGACTCAGCCTTTCTTGACTTCGCCTATTGCCTAGTAAACCTTCTTCATCCCTTTATGGCTCGTACTTTCAGACCACCTAGTACGCTCGGAACTTCAGAGTAATTACAAATGTCTGAAACCTTAATCACTCCCTCAGAAAGTAGTGTCTTCACTAATTTGGAAGGTGTAGTGTCTTCACTCATTCGGAAGGTCTAGGTTCTTCACTCCATCAGAATGTTCAGTGTCTTCACTCTCTTGGAAGGTTTAAATGTCTGAGCGTACTATGGTAGATGCTCAGGATACACCCTCGGAACAACTCGTAACACATATGAGACTACATTTCGGATGTAAAATAGTATCTATAGTTGAGGCTTAACCTCGGAAAACATCCGAGACTACTCTTAAGGTATAAAATGGTATTCACTATATATATATATAGTAATGCTATCATTAGAATGTTCTAATCATTAGGATTATCACTAATAATCTTTTTAGTGTCAAATTTTAAACTTATGTCACTGAATAGTATGTTTTTGGTGATGATAATTTTCAATTTTGTCATAAAAATCAACTTTTAGTGACAATTCTCGATATCCTGATAATATCATATATATACAGGGGCGCTATAAACCCCAACCGTTGGGGTCTATAGTGTCCCCGCACCCAATTATCAACACGACATGAAAATCACGCACAGCCTCACCCAATCTCAATTTCAATTTTGCACCCACATGAGCAGCACGTGTTCCCCACCTAAACCAGTTCCCCCTACCTCCCCGACCCTCCTCGATACCTTCCCATATCAGAGACGAGAACCCAAGAAAATTCCATCAAAACAAGGAACAAATTATAGGTGAAGAAGAGAAGGAAATGATGGTGCAAAGAAAAAGTAAGGGGAAAACCCAGTAAAAATTCTCCAAAAAGAAGGAAAGAATGAGACGTAAAAAAAATGAAATGAAAACAAAAATAAAGAAGAGGAGAGAAAGAAAAGCAAGGAAAAGATGCTTAGCCGAGACTGCAATAAAAGAAACCCAATAGCCTCCTTTTTTCTGCTTTATGTAAGCTTTTCTTTTTTGTTTTCATTTTTGGTTTTGTGGCACTATCACTTTTATTAAGGGGGAAGAGTCTGTTAGACTATTACTCTATTTGTTGTTCTTCTTCTCTAATAATAATAATAATAATAATAATAGTAGTAGTAGTAGTAGTAGTAATAGTAATAGTAATAATAATAATAATAATAATAATAATAATAATAATAATAATTTAACATAGAAATTTGGGACTAGTTGGGGGGGCTCAGCTTAGGAAATTGCGGGGAGGGAGCTCGGCTGTTGCTTTTTGGGAGGAGTCGGGAGGGAGCTTTAAGAATCGCAGGGGCAGTGCAGCTGGTGATCTGACCTAGGGAGGTATTAGGAAAGGTCGGGGAGCTAGGGGGAGCTAGGGTTTAGCTGGGGAACACGTGCTGCTCATGTGAGTGCAAAATTGAAATTGGGTGGGGCAGTGGGCAATTTTCACACCGTGTTGATAAACGGGTGTCGGAGGCGCTATAGACCCCAACAGTTGGGGTTTATAGCACCCTTGTATATATATATAGGGTTTTGCTATAAAACCCACATGTTGGAGAGCTTATAGGGTCCAACATATGGGTTTTTTCTTTTCTATTTTTTCTATTTTTTTTTAGTTTTTTTTTTTTTTTTACAAAATACTTCTAAATGCTATAAATTTTAAAAATCTATCCAAAAAAATATGACTAAAATACCAAAATATACCTGATTGTTGTGTTTAGCATTTTATTTTTTTTTTGAATTTTTTTTAACTCAATAGTTCTAAATGCTATAAAATCCAAAGCCATTTTTGAAAAAGAAAATCAAGAAAATAAAGAAAAATAAAAAATATTTTTGTTGGGGAGCTTATAGATACCAATATGTATGTTTTATAGCAAATATATATATATAGCAATATTATTATAAGGACATTATAAAGAAGTTCTGACTTTTAGAACTTGAAGTTGTCTTCATTGAATAGTCTGTTTCTATAACCATTGTACCGTCAAGAGGTCACATGAGCATTTTATAGTCAAGACATATCTTATCAGTAATTGAATTGCATCAAATGCTGAAATTTAATGAAGTCTTGTGGACTATATAAGTTTAATAAAGTACTAAACAAAAACACAATCAAGAACAACTCCATCGTCATAAGCTTTGATAATCATTTTGCACTCCCACCTTTCAAGTACGAGAAAGACCATTTTGTATTGGCTCCTCTGCATACGTTTATCCACAACCACAACCTCCTTGTCTAATTCCATTGCAATCCCCACAACAATATCCTTATTTTGCAGAGTCGTCTTTGCCCATTCCGATACTAGCATAGTCTTTGCCTTTGCCAGTATTAGATGATGATTTTGACATGCTATTGCCACAGCAACCTTTACCTTTGCCACTTGATGATGATTTTATGACTTTTCTTACCGATTTTAATGTATTAGACTTAGTTAGCAAATTCGTAAATCTTATGGGAATAATACGCATATGTACGTATTTCTAGAAAAAAATATCAGTTTTCAGTATTGAATTCAATTATACGGAAAAAATGTATTTTTTTGAAGGAAAAGTTTAAAATGTGAATAATATCTATCCCATATAAATTACGTCCAAAAAACAGATTTAAAAAAAATAAAAAACAAAAAACTATTAGGACTGTTTTCTACATTAATAGTTTTCAACACCCTTTTAAAAAATCCATTTATTTATCTTTTATCATTTCTATTGAAAAAAAAATGTTTCTCAATGAATGTACGTAAAACTTCTTGTCAATTAGAGTACATAAAGTCTATTTGGATTAAATTTTTTAAAATGGTCAAATACTCATTTATAAACCATTTTTAATTTTGTAGGTCGTAGCTCTGTTATGGTTTCACTTACAATTAGTTTTTTCTTCCTCTTTGACTTTTTTGATATTGATGATATATCATAGTTGGATTATATGAGTGATTAGTATTAATTTTTAGTCCTAACTCTTGGTGTTATATTTTTTGTCCTTTTTTTTTTGTTAGTGAAATATTGTTGAAGTTATGTGACTTAAGTCATTGAAATACTATATTGTTTGGACCATATATTGTATTTTTCAAATTAATATCTAACTTATGCATATAATATTTTAGAATAGCTTTGTCCCACATTGTTTGGAGATGAAAATGCATTGGAAATGACAAAGTAGAAATGTTTGGTTTGGAAAATAAATTTGTCATCAGTCCCACATCGGAAGGCAAGGAGTTAGTGAGCCACATTCTCCTATATAAATAGAGGCTTCACCAAACTTTGAAGAGATCCCTGCATCAACAAGCAACTACAACATAGACTACTTAATTTATTCTCCTTAGAATTTACTTCGAGTAGTCAAGTGCTCTTAGTTGTTCTTAGTTTAAAATTTTATTTAAAAGTCCTTTGATCTAGAAAGCATTTCTAACTTTTAATTATTTTGTTTTCCATAATTAATACAGTCGTTTGATTAAGTTTGATTTAATTGGCGCATATTTTCTTTTCTTTGAACTGTTCTACATTTGAAGTGGCACGCTCGCGCACTAGGAGACGATTGATTGTTGTGTTTTACACCAACATATCTTTTGGCACGCCCAATGGGACTTCTTTTTTCAACTAAAGAAATGGTGCAGACTCGTTCCAAGAATTAGAAATTCAACAACCATGGCAACATTAGTAGCCGAAACATGTCGGATGAGGATGGAATTGAAAGGGTAGCTGGCAAGACTCCGAACACGACGGAGATGTCTACTCAGGATTCGATCTGCGAGTTGTCCCGAAAGATGGAAGCATACCAGGAGACCCAGCAGCAAACGTTGCAAGGAATCTTGGAATTGCAATGCCAGCAGGTGCAGACAATCCAAGTTGCGTCAAATGGCGCAAGGCCGACTAACGGCCAGGATGAACAGTAGGTGCAGGCCTTTCAGGCCGTACTCAATGGCAACACGCCAAGGACTGAGGCACCGGCCTTTCAGGACAGATCCAGTGGAAATGATGTAAGGTTTATGCGTGAACAGCAAGTCCAACCTTACATTCCCCCACTGGCTAGGAACAATATTCTTGCCAGGGGGCATGCTGATAACCAAGGCCAGACCGTGAGGGATGGTCGTGAAGAACACTTGACACAAGCTTTCCAGACTGTACCCAACGTACATGGAGGGAGAGCAGATGTTCCGACATATGGAAACCTGCCAGCTCGGAACCAGATTCATGGCGGGGGGGCATGAAGAACATTTTGGACAGAACTACATGAACAGATACAATGATGCCCACGCATATCAAGCAGATTTCCACGCCCAAGGCATAGATCGGGAGGCCGTCGAGACCATCATCCAAGAGATAATGGGTCCTGCATTCAGAAGAACTAGACGTCCATCTTGTAGGAGGCCGTATCCTAACGTTTTCGACCGGATCGAATTTCCTAGGGGATTCAGGTTTCCTGACTTCACCCTATTTTCTAGCAAAGAAAGACAATCCACTGTGGAGCACATAGGCCTCTTCACTATCCAATGCGAAGAAGCAGTGGCTAATGATTTCCTAAAGCTGTGACTATTTGCTAATTCTTTGAAAGGTCCAGCTTTCACCTGGTACATCAACTTGCAGCCAAACTCGATCCATAGCTGGCAAGAATTGAAGCAGAAGTTCCACGAGCAATTATACAAGATTGAGCCGGAGATTTCCATGGCTGATTTATCACGTCTACGACAAATGGATGGAGAGTCGGTGCAGTTATTTATAACCCGATTCAAGAAGATGAGGATCGGATGTCACCTAGACATACTGGAACGGGAGTTCGTCAATCTAGTACAAGGCGGACTAAGCTACAAGATTCAAAAGAAGTTTGAGGGGATAGAGTTTCATGACTTGTTCGATTTAGTCTCTTGAACCACTCGATATGGAGGCATCTTGAGAGAGGAGTACCAGAGGAAGAATTCATCCAGAGGGTCATACAACAAGGACCTAAATACTGAAATTCACGTTGTGGAGGCTGATGACCAGGAAAGTATTGAAGGAGCAGTTGAAATTAACGCGGCAGAAGTGGTGGCCACCCGTCCGTACATTTGAAAAGCTTTGGCTATACCGACAAAGAACCAAATAGCTCATCAACTAGTCATGAACATGAAGAAGAATCGGGTTGAAGCGTAGAAGGTCTACGGTTTTGACATCTCCAAAGCTTATCAGATTTTTGACTACTTGCTGGCCTACAAGGTAAGTAAATTACCTGACAGCCATATCCTGCCAACAGCTGAAGAGATGAAGAAGAAGCCATACCTGCTGGCCTACAAGGTAAGGCCGAATCTCATTCTAAAGAGCTTTGTACTCGGTGTAAGTATGAAGTCGAGGAAAGAGGAACGAGGTGTCTGGCAATGAGTGAAACCTCAGCATGTCGAAACCACCGTTAGAAAGCCACAGTCAAAAATCTATTTTCCAACATCTAGGATCAAAGTTGCAAGTTGGACCACTGAAGGTGAACGATCGACACCATGGAGGGCAAGGTGAGCCAAAGTTCCAAGTCACTTTTTCAAGAAATCATCCAACAAGATTGGTTTCTCAGAAGATTGAGAAACCGAAGACTTTTAAGCTACATGCTACGGAGGTAGATCGTTGGTATTGTGCATGATATAAGCCTTATCATCTGCTTAACAAAACCCAGAAGAGGTGGATGCATTGCCAGTATGCTGAAAGTCGGATAGCAGGTCAACTGGATAAGCAAAATGATGGTATCATGCCAAATAAGTTGGAGTCATGTCTCGACGACCTGTATGGAAGACATGAGATCGCAGCTATATCCAAGAAAGTGAGCATCTTATCTGGAGCTGCACGGAGGAAGAAACCCGTAAAAAGATGGATCCAAAAGCAAAGTGCAGAACTTCAGTCTTGCTTGAAGAACATGGACAACTGTCCGGTGGAAAAAAACATAGTTGTTTCTCAGTCGTCAAGCCATTAACGATCAAATTTGAAACTATGGATGAGATGATGATCAACGCAATTCTCGTCTGGCCTAGGTCATTTGGATCCCAGTTTCATCTGGCATGATAGAATCAAAACATCGTCCAACAAAAGTCATGATCTACAGAAAATTTAGACACAATGCAATATGTCAGATCGGATATCTGAAGACATGATACTGGGGGGCAATGTGCTACAAATGTAACATCAACAATCCAGAAAAATTAGGCAGAAAATCTACACGGCCATTTATTACAAGTTTAGCTGGCCATTTCAGGCCACTTTCAAGGGCGTGTCAAAGAATTCGGCTAAATGCCAAAATCCATGACCAATATATTCAAACCGATGTCATATGTGAATATAACGGAAAGTAAGCAGGTCAAAAGACCACTTGTCCACTAACCGTTAAAGGATTGCCGTGTTGGAGTGATCCGATATAAAGTTGAATTCATTGCCTTCAAAATCAGCTGGATGCAGTTGAGTCATGTCTGCAATGTAAGAAAACAAAGTAGGCAAAGAAAAAAAAATATATTCGGCATCAATAAATACGTCGCCGAGATAGTCCATATCGTCGGCAATGATGAAATATGTCGAGAAAAAAAAAAGGGTTGCGGGGCTTCAGCTGCATCTCTAGCCATCCGCGCTTCCTTCCAAGCCCAAGCATCCAAGTTGCTACCCAACCCGCGCCCAGCTACAGATCCAAGAGGCAAACATTGTCCAGCCCAAGTCCATTCTGTGTCCAAGGCTCACATCTGATCTACACTGTCCAGCGCGCATCCAAGTTCCAGCCCAGCTGCTCGTCAAGCCGCGCATCCATGTCAAGCCCGTCCAAGCAGTCCAGCCAGCTGTGAGGTCGAGTCCAGCCAGCTGTGAGCCCGAGTCCATCCAAGTGTCCAAGTTACCAGCCCAAGCCTGCTCGTCCAGCCGGCATGCGTTTCAACCAAATCCAGCTACTCCAAGCCCTATGCTTCAATCTGTGTCTGGCCTGCATCTCCACTATGCGTTCCCAGACCATGCGAGCCCAGTAGCCCAGCTCCTCGTCCTTGCATTTATAAGCCGATGTCTCTAGCATCCAGCCCGCATGTCTCTGTCCAACCCATCCTCATGTCCGTGCCCAGCTTGAATCCAAGTCCGCATCTAGGCGTGTCCAAGCTGCATGTCCAAGTCTAGCCCACTCCAAGCCCGCATCCAGCAACACGTCCAACCTGTACCCGCGTATCCAGCAGCATGCCCAGGCCGGAATGTCCAAGCCCTAAGCGTCCAAGCCCGTGCCTGTTGAGTTGTCTTCCTCACTCGTTGGGCAACACACCGACAAGGCTTAGATGGCTAGAAAACTGGCGTGGACACATGAGGAATGAACGAAATCTAAGGGTGAGCCGTCTGCACGGTGGCTTCGAGCAGCGACATGATTGGAAAATACATCACATGATTTCTTATATTCCATGAGATTCAGGGCTATATGAATCAAGTAGTAGATCTGCCTTGTATCTCTGTCAAATGGATGTACAAAGAGCTACATGCAAGGTTGCACTTACATTCATGATTATTATGAGCATCTGAACAAAAAAAAAAAGTTGAATATGGAGTAAAGGTGCAACACCTTACGTGGTCTTGAAGTGAAGCTCGAGCAATTTACCATTCGCTGCTTCTTTATCTGTAATACCTTAGCATTTGTGAAGATCTCAAATTCAGCCAAGTTTTACCTTTGGGATCTGCGTGTTACATCGTGTGTATGACAAGATCTTACTTCATTGCATTGGTGTTCAGGACAGAAAGCTGCTGGTTTGAATTCAATTGATGCAAAGCTAGAGAAGACCGAATAAAATATCACCATGGACAACTAAGAAATATATATATATATATATATATAATGGAGGCTGGAGGATAACAAAATGTGTATCATATATTTATATATGTTTATATAATGAATCCATAACAAAAGTATACAAGTTACATAGAAGAAATATTTGGGCATTAAAGTTTTTGGGTCATAATATTTTATTTTTGGTTTAATTACCTTAGTGGGTTGGCGTGATTTTCTTTGATTGGCATTGGAGAGAGAATTAAAGGAAAGGAGTATATTCGGAAGATTTTTGGGATTTGGAATTGATGGAATCACAGGGAGAAATCTTTGGAAGGCAAATTTGGGCATAATAATGAGTTTTGGGCAATTAAGTTTCATCAAGAAAATTGCGGCATGTGTCATGGATATGGAGCAACTGCTGATCCTTAATTGCCTTGTATAGCTTTAGATTTTGATAACCAATTGATCTACTCATGCCGCGTCAATTTTGATTGAAGAAAAAGGTGTATCTGGTGTGGCTATCTTTTAGCCGTCTATGCCAATTTATTGTGGTTTCAAAGCTGACATATTTGCCTTGTATAATTTATTTTTATTTGAGCAAGGATATGTCTTAATACTGAAGGAATCAACGTTACTTTGCAATTTTGTATCTATAATAAAATCACAAAGCAAGGGGGGCAATGTTTGGACTACATATTAATTTTTTCAAATTAATATTTAACTTATGCATATAATATTTTGGAATAGCTTTGTCCCACATTGTTTGGAGATGAAAATGCATTGGAAATGACAAAGTAGAAATGTTTGGTTTGGAAAATAAATTTGTCATCAATCCCACATCGGAAGCGCAAGGAGTTGGTGAGCCACATTCTTCTATATAAATAAAGGCTTCACCAAACTTTGAAGAGATCTTTACATTAACAAGCAACTACAATATAGACTACTTAGTTTATTCTCGTTACAATTTACTTCGAGTAGTCAAGTATTCTTAGTTGTTTTTAGTTTAAAATTTTATTTAAAAGTCTTTTGATCTGGAAGGCATTTGTAACTTTTAATTATTTTGTTTTCCATAATTGATACAATTGTTTGATTCAATTGGCTCATTTTTTTTTTCTTTGAACTATTATAGGTTTTAAGTGGCACGCTTACGCACTAGGAGATGACTGATTGTTGTGTTTTACACCAACATATATTAAACAATTGTTGTTTGCTTACATTATTTATTTTTTTTATAATAGATCAAATTATTATTATCTTATAATAATAAAAATAATAAAAATAATAATAATAATAATAATAAGGTATATAAAAAAATAATAGTTTTTTCGTATGTATATAAAAAAAATTATTTTAATAAATATAAGATAGTTTAGGGTTTAGGGCGTATTTTTATCTTTATAATTTTTTATTACATAACATATTATACACATACATACCAAATTTAAATTTGTTGTTTTTGCATTTTTTGGCCAAATTTATACCTTATTATTTTTATTTTAACAAACGATCTATACACGCACGTATGATAGATTTGTCATCCTGTATTGCACTAAATATGGTATTAGATGATTTGATTTGTAGTTTTTTCTTATATTTATTTGTATTTATACAAAAGAATAAAAATATTAAGGTGTGCCAACACTACTTGATCTCTAAAACTCAAATTTGTTAGAGGTTGTTATATATTTTAGCAGCCCCTTCACATGAGGGCCTTTTCACGTGTGGCTGGAGAATTAAGCCTAACACACATGAGAATACAAACTTAAGCCAAACTAGCATTCTAAATCCAAGACCTAGGACTCTAATATCGTATAGAGAATATTGCAATAATGTCTTATATAATGCTAATGAGTCTCACTTGAGTTCTATCTCTGTTTTAAATTATAATTTATTAGATATGATATTATCAAATGTTTTGCTAAGTTTTAACTTTAATAAATATTTTTAATTCAAATTTGATTTAAGATATCATATATAATAAATTATTCTCTGATAAATCTTTGTTTTAAATCAAAATCAGAATACTATATAGTTTATCTGTTCAGATTTTATTATTTGAATTTTGAAAATAGAATTATAATAGAATTGAGGTTCCTATTATATATATGTTATCTTCTTTTGGGAGAAACCTCTAGAAATTCTACTTACTATTCTAAATCAGAGAGAATACAAAATTACAGAGATAAAATATTTGAAAAGAAAATATTGTTCTTCTAAAATATCTTGTATTAAAATTCCAGAGAAATATTCACGCCCACCCTTTACTGTGCAACTTAAGAAGAATTTGGAAGATCTAATAGACCCGGTGGTAGATTTTAGTAGCAAATTTGGTGGCTGGTTGCGGTTCCAGTAGCAAATCGAGTGAAAACTTGTAGATCTGGTATATTCATTAAACCACGCATTAAATCCAAAAAGTTAGATTATATTATGCGTGCGAGGTATTTTTTCTATCTTTCATGATATGATTTAATTACATATTAGTCTTGTGGGTTTAATTTTACGCTTCCGCAATATTTTTTTCTTCTACAGTTGGTATCAAAGCTTCTCATAGGATTATATGTTAATTTAGATTATGAAGCATGTTTTGATGTATGTTTAGATATATGGCACCTACAATCTATATATGTTAGATCAAGTATGTTAGAAATATTATTTTTTATTTTTTATTCATCATGGATATTATTGTTGATGAATGATGTCAGCCTTAATCAATGATTAGATGTTTGGTTGTATATATTTTTGGGTTTGTAACAGGGAGGCTGATCAAATACCAGGTTTCCTCCTTGATTTTAATTTATTGTTTTGGATATTATGTAAAATTTGTAAAAATACAAACTTGTCATACAATGCGACCCTCATTGTTTAGACAACTAAAGGCAAACCAAAATGAATTTTGGCCAGAAACCACCATGGACATAAATTAGACACAAAGGCGAAGAGGCAGGATTGTGGTAAGTCGCCAGCAACCTTCAGAAGCGCATGCACATGCCACAATAAGTTATGAGAGTGGAAATTACTCGGTTAAGTTCCGGAGGTGAGTGAGGGTGCATGCTCCTTTGGATCGCCTTGAAATTTTGGCATTAGCTTTCTCCGTGAGTGCTTGATCTGCCTGTAAAATTGCATTTGTGATTGAATGTTTCTACAGAAGTTGGTCACGATTTTGGCGGCAAATGTCAGTGTTTGACTGGTTTAGATTTTAGTCTTTTGGGCTTAAACTCTAGATAGCCAGTTTTAACTTGGCCCATAGTTCATTAACTTGTAAGATCATAAGAGAGGAAATAAAATGACTAGCATGTTGGATTGGGCCAAAATTTATTTGTTTGGACTTGTATTCTAATTTTATTTTTTCATCTAGGTGCAATGGATTATGATTGGTTATTTTTTTTTATGGATGGTTAAATTATTGGCTATTAATAGTTTTTATGCGATGACATTTCATATAGACTAGGTGGTGTCGTATGAATTTACATAAATTACATATGAATGCATAATAATTATTATGATTTTGTATCTAGATTTATAATTATTATTTTATACAAGTATCAATTTGGAAAATCAAAATCCCAATATATTTTAAAAATATTGAATGCCGGAAGGATTTTATTAAATATTTCTTTTCTAAAAAAATCTAAGGGATCCATTCTGGGTTCATTAATAAAATGATCATGTGATGTCCCCACGGATAAACATGGCCAAATTTAAGGTAAATTTTTTTAGGTACTTTTTTTTTTTTTTTTTTTTCACTAATATTTTAAGAATAAGATCTAGATTAATTATGTATTATATGAACATGTGGATACGTCCACAGAACGTATGATTATAAGTTTTCTTAATCAATGAATGAGATCACATCTGTTGAATAAAATTGCATTCTTTATTTAGATGGAAATATTTCATGAAATAATTTATCTTGGTTATTATAAAATATTGGTGCAGATTATGTTTGCAATGATTATGATCAAAGTGAAATTTAATTAAGATTAAATTTTTGTATAAAGTAATTAAATTTCAAGATATATTTGATTATTTTATTTCTCTTAATCTTGAATTTATTATAAATAAATATTTAGATGATTATTGTTATTTGAATTATCAATAAGTTACGTCTATCTTATGAATAACGGCCAATACGTTGATGACTTGGAAACGTGATTGTTTAAATTACCAATACTTATGAAATAAACAATATGAAATTTGTATGAAATATCCTTTTGATATGTTTCAATACTTTGATTCAATGAAGTCACTGACCAATGCATTTGATCCATTAGAAAAACTAATAAGTCAAGAGAATAAATAAATAATTGATTGGCAAAAAATATTATCAATTAATTATTGATATTTTACAAATTGGAGATATGATATCAATATTATTGTTATCAATCTTGGAGTTCAACTCTGGAGTTTTAGTGGAATAATACCAGATTAGATAGTTGATTGACGACTATAAAAAGCATTGACCACTAATAGTTGTTAGATCCTCATTCGAGCTCAGGACATATGGTGCAGCTTTGATCTGAGTTATAGGAATTTAAAAACATAAGTATGAGTTATATGGTCTTCAGTTTGTACTCAAAAGCAAGTGGGAGATTGTTAGGATAATGCTATGAGTTTCATTTGAGTTCAATCTCTGTTTTAAATTATAATTTATTAGATCAAATATTTTGAAAAGTTTTAATTTTAATAAATATCTTTTAATTCAAATACGATATCAAATATAATAAATTATTCTCTGATAAATCTTTATTTTAAATCAAAATCAAAATAACATATATTTTATTTGTTAAAATTTTATTTTTTGATTTTTGAAAATAGAATTATAAAAATAGCTTGGAAGGTCTCGTGGTAGATCTTAGTAGCAAATCTATTGGAGAATTGATAATCTTGTAGCAAATCGGGTGACAACCTGTAAACCTGAACACAGATCATAGATCCAGTATTTTCATTATATCACGCATCAAATCGAGAATGTCATTATATTCTGCGTGCGAAATATTTTTTTATCTTTCATAATATGATTCAGTCTTCTGAGTTTAATTTTATGTTTCCGAAATATATATTTTTCCTACAACATTAAGCATGAAGTAGTATTTATATATGGACACGTTTTGTATAGATTGAATATTCTTGATAAAATAAGAATAACTATTCATGGAAATAAATAATAGAAAAAGGAATAGTCTTCATATTTATATGTTTGGTAATAATATTGAATAAGGATAAAGTTTAACCTTTATAAATATTATATTTTCAAAAAAATTTCAAATTTGGTAAAATTTAATTAAAACTTTAATTTTATATTTAATTATATACTTTTATGGTATGATAATCCATCTAAATTATTAATTATTTTTTCTAAAATATGGAAAGGATAATTTTGAAATCTATCTAAAAAAAAAAAAAAAAAAAAAAAAAAAAAAAAAAAAAAA
>QANX01001983.1:124667-247845 GCA_003254975.1 Ochetophila trinervis | reverse complement strand
TATATATATATATATATATATATTTTCAAATGAAAAGTTATAAACAAAATCCAATTCAAGAGTAAATAATCAAATTCATAGATTCTTTGATAAGCAAAGCACACCTTTGCTTTTTTGTATCTAGCAACTCTAAAACAAACTTCATCCACAACTTTTAATTGTGTGCCTAGACTTTGATTCCTTTTTTATTTTGTGATAATGTAGGGTCCCCTGCCGAAAGAAAGGAGGCATCAGATTCACGATCAACGGCCATTCTTATTTCAATCTAGTTTTGATCACCAACGTTGGAGGTGCCGGTGATGTCCGATCTGTTTCAATCAAAGGGTCAAGAACTAATTGGCAACCTATGTCTAGGAATTGGGGTCAAAATTGGCAAAGCAATGCTTACCTCAATGGACAAAGCCTCTCTTTTAAGGTTACCACAAGTGATGGTCGCACTGTGGTCTCTAACAATGTCGCGCCTCCTGGTTGGTCTTTCGGCCAAACCTTTGGTGGCCTACAATTCCCTTAAAACCAGAAAAAAAAAATAATAATAATAATAAAATAAAAAATTGGGGATAGAGCAATAATAAAGGATGACGAAGCCATTAATTTGAGAATTTGGCTTTGTTGTTTTTGGTGTGAGATAGAGGAGTCAAAATTAGTGTTTAATTAGAAGTGGGTTTAGGGGTTTAGGAATGAGAAGGGCTAGTTATTTGAAAATGGCTCTGAATATATTATGCTTTAGTTTTGTTTAAGGTTAGACAGAGAAATTGGGCAGCGGTGGGGGATTATATGAACCACCCGCCAACACCTTATTGATTATTATATGAATGGTTGGGGTTTTGCTTTTTTTATATTTTATAATTCCATTGCTATTATTCCTTATGATTTTCTTTATGAGGAAAAAGCTTTTTTCTTATGTTTGAGAAAAAGCAAGTGTAATATTATCAGCTTGGTTAATAAAACTTGTTCTTAGTTTTGTTGAATAGAATTCTGTTTTTCTTATTAAATGGGACTTCTAAATTTTGTTTTCGACACATTAATATAAAAAGAAAAAGAAGATGGATGGAGGTCTTGTATATGTGGGCTAAATCCATGTGGTCACAGTTTTTCCTGCAACCTTCTTTTTCTCCAATCGAAATTGGTTTTTAAGATATTATTCGTAATATGGTTAGTCATTTTTTTTTTAATGTTTTTCTATTTAATTGTATATAATTTATTTATGTCATATGTTAGCTATTAATAGCATAGTTTCTTAGATATTTTTAATAACTAACATGAAAGAAAAAAAATATATAATATAAAGTCGTGTCCACTTTGCTTTTTATCTTTTCTTTTTCTTCTTCATTTTGTAGTCAACTTGTACACCTAATAAATCACTAATTAACACTTAAATAAACAAATTATACACAATTAAGTAGAAAAAAAATAAAGAAATTAAAACTAAAATTAATCAAGTTATCAAAGGACATCTTATTAATTATAATTTGTTTTAAGAGGAAGTACTTTTTATCTTTTTGATATTTGAGCCTCTCATTTGTATTATCAATAATTTATTTTTATTTTAGTCTTTAACTCTTGTTAGGTCCATGATTCACATGCATTGTTTTGTAGCAATATCGTATTGTCTTTAATATTGTCATTTTTTTATCACACTGAGAGAGAGAATAATTTTTTTTATATCGAAATTTAAATTTAAAATTTAAAATGTATTTTTAATAATTTTTACCACTAAACTAAACTTGCAAATACAAAATATTTTTGAGTCAGACAAAATTTTTACCAACAAAGATTCACTAATGCTACAATTTAAATTAAAAAATTACCATTTAGCCACTTTTCGAAATCAACTAATGAGCCAGCTCT
Organism: Ochetophila trinervis; assembly: GCA_003254975.1. NCBI lineage: Eukaryota > Viridiplantae > Streptophyta > Magnoliopsida > Rosales > Rhamnaceae > Ochetophila > Ochetophila trinervis. The sequence continues at coordinate 245,997 of QANX01001983.1, read as the reverse complement.
ATTTATACATGGTCAAATTCAAGTGTACAGTTAGAGCAGCTCATTTGTGAATTTCATGAAATGGGCAGTAGAAAATTTTAGTTTATCAAAATTACTGTTTTCTCAAATAAATGATTATAAAATCTTTATTCATTTGAAACAATAAGATTAGAATTGGTTTTGCATGAATATATATGGACCACCTGAAAAATATTATTATAAAATGTCAAAAATAAAGAAGGAATGCAGTTTATATGTGTATTATTTATTTTATTTTATTGGCCAATCGTCCAAAAGCTTTATATGTTGGTTTGGACCATCCTTTTATTGTTATCATGGTATGTTTGGGCCAAACCAAAAAGAAATGTCATAAGCCAAGGTTCAACTCTTTGGGCTTTCGAACTGAGAATTGAGTCTAAGAGGCTCTGAACCTAAATGATGCATAACAAACATATATAAAAGAAAGCAAAAAAAAAAATATTTTATATTTAAAATATAAGAAATATAAAATTACCAAAGAAAAATTATATAATGCAAGTTTTTCTTCTCTTCTTCTGTAACCTATTCTTTTTGAAGCCTATATTGGCCAGGAGGAGGTCTGCAAAACCGAGGTAAATAAATATCTTTTAAATATAACATTTATAATTATAAGTTATAATTAAAATATTACATTCTAAATATTTAACTGGACATAGTTGTTACATTAATCAAATTTAAAATTATCATTGCTAAAAAAAGAAAAAATAAAAAAAGAGAGAGGGACTAAGTTAACACTATGGTCAAGATTGAGGAAGGTAATCTATAAATTTCATTATTTTTATATAGAAAAAAACTAGTATAAAAGGTTAATTAATTCTATAATTCAAATCAAATTTAAACCAAGATGGTTCTTTTTAGCTTAATATATTTCCTTCTGTCTAATTCTAGCTTATTAATAAATCAAATGAAAATATTTACAATATCTCATTTTCTCAAAATTTAAATAAAATACATTAGAAACTTTATGCAAACAAAAAGAGATAGTAATTGTCCAAAAAAAAAACAACAAAACAAATTGAGATAATAGAAAATCAATAGTGCTAGACTCAATCAAAATGATGTGGCATGGTCTTATTAAATTTACATTTTATGAATCTAAAAGTATTTTTTTTTTTTTACCATTAAGATCATGTCACAATATTTTAATAAACAAATTTAGTGAAAAATTAGCAATTTAAGATGTAATCTCAATGAGCCACTTGTCAACTACTAATAGGATGTGATGGATCCTACGTGGCACGATATTCTAGCATCATATCCACTTATAAGAGATCTTCAATAAGAGGCTAAAATGTAGACCCCACGGTATCTTTTCTCAACCAACAGCGACAAAGAAATAGATTTGTGCATACAAATATACAACACTAAAGATAAAAGGATAAGGCAAATTGTTTCTCATTGGCTACTTCAAAACCCACGACCACATCTTCACCGTTGGATCATAAAAATCTCTACAAACCGACCGTCCACTTTCAACAACCAACAGCAGCCACAAAATTGGTTTTGAAATGAAATATACAAAGCCATGCTCAAAACATTACATTCTCATTTTATACCTTTCTTCTACTCTTACCACCAAAGTTGCTTGAACAAAAAAATAATAAATAAATAAAAATTATCTTCTTCGATTAAAATTCAGGCCGGGAAAGATGGCGACCGTCACCACCCAAGCCTCCGCCGCCGTTTTCCGGCCAAGGTTTCTCTCGGGGGGGTATTCTGGTAAATTAAACAGGGATTTGTCCATTAGGCCTTTGGCTACTCCATCTGCTACATCTTTGAAAGTTGAGGCTAAGAAGGGTGAGTGGTTACCAGGCTTGGCTTCACCAGGTTACCTCAATGGCAGGTACTTTTCTTGCAAAATTCTTGAACATTGAATTGCTAACTAAATCATCTTAATTTGTTTTGTCATGTACTTAAAACTTTGTTAATAATTTTAAAATACACATGGTGACTAATAGTTTACTATCATATATATATAGTTGCCATTTTGAATGAATTGCTAAAGACTAAGAATTTCTTTTGTATTCTCTTTTTAAGTCTTCCTGGTGACAATGGATTTGACCCCTTGGGGCTTGCTGAAGACCCTGAGAACCTGAGGTGGTTTGTGCAAGCCGAGCTCGTAAATGGCCGGTGGGCAATGCTCGGTGTTGCCGGTATGCTGTTACCGGAAGTTTTCACGAACATTGGAATCATTGATGTTCCTAAATGGTACGACGCCGGAAAGGCCGAGTATTTCGCTTCTTCGTCCACCCTTTTCGTGATCGAATTCATACTGTTCCATTACGTTGAGATCAGAAGGTGGCAAGATATCAAGAACCCAGGAAGTGTCAACCAAGATCCTATCTTCAAGCAATACAGCTTGCCTCCAAATGAGGTTGGATACCCAGGAGGCATCTTCAACCCCCTCAACTTTGCACCAACTTTGGAGGCCAAGGAAAAAGAGCTTGCAAATGGTAATAATCTAAGCAATACAACTATAGTTTACATCTGAAATTTTTTGCTATGATGAGCATTTGGCATCCCATTACATGTAATTCAAATAATCCACCATAAACAGGGATAGAGTGTTTTTGAAGCAGAATTGAGCTAACTTTGTTCTAATTGAAATTTCGCAGGGAGATTGGCAATGTTGGCATTCTTGGGATTTATAGTTCAACACAATGTGACTGGAAAAGGACCATTTGACAACCTCCTTCAGCACCTGTCAGACCCATGGCACAACACCATTATCCAAACATTCAGGGGAAACTAGGTCTATAAGATGTTTCCATTTGTTTTGTAAGAGTGAATGGTTTTTAAGTGAGACTTTGGCATCAATTGGGCAATGAATGTAGTAGAAAAAGGATTTACCAATGTACAGGGAACTACTTTTGCATTATTAATATTATCATTCTATTACAACCATTTGATTATTATCAATTTAGCTTCCGTACAATTCGAATTATAATTTGCAAATCAGGGAGGGCTATGAATGAATACCAGAAACTCCTTCCTATTACAGCTTTGTAGAGTAAACTAATAGTTAATATGCAGATGAATTTGATCTTTATCTAAATTAGGTATGTGGTATAGTCCTCAAACTGATAAAGTGAGTTCAAGTACCACCGGATTGTTCTTTTGTTTACCATGAATTTCATCTGGTAACTGTGGGAGCAGAGCAAGAAATGAATCACTCGAGAAGATCTTCGAAGAATCACTTGAGTTGCTGCAAAAATATGAAAATTGATGAAATGAAATCAGTAAAATGAACACTGGACGGTTAATCATCATGCCTAAAATTGGAATTTTCAAGGTTGCTAAACAAAGCAAAGCTGAACCCTATATGAATGAATGTAACGCAAGGTGTATATGACACGTGAGAATCAATATGGAGAACTAAACATTATGACCACCGATGCCCCTTAACATAAGGAGTTTCAAGAATGAATTGGCACTGAAAATTGAAGTAAAAGGTAGAAGATCTAATCTCTTTTAGTACACAAAAACAGAAGCTGAAACTTGGACAACAGTTTTCTTCCCAATCATGACTTTTTCTCCATACCATGCCACAGTATTAAGTCCATTTCAATGAATGGTGAAAATGAAATTTACAAACAAATTTCCAATTTGATATTTCTTTGGTCTAGCAAAAAAATGAAACTATCATAGCTATGCTCACCTGTTGGTAGGCATTCTCATTGTATACAGCACTTCCACTGGGCCCTGATGCAGAAGTCGAAGCATAACACTCTTCATCATACTGAGACCCAGGCAGTCCAAAATTTCTATTTACTTGATAAGCCACAGCACTCACAGGTAAGTTTTTTTCCTCATGAGGTTCCAGTTTCATACTGTTTGGAAAATGAGTACTAACAGACAAATGTACATATTTCTTATCAAGTTCCAAACTTGAACCAGAATTTGCACTCAACTTGTTCAAGGAAGAACCTCCATGTCCTATATCACCGAGTTTTCCTGTATCACCAACCTCCATTTTCTGGCAATAACCAGTGCTAAAGTAACCGGCACATTTTGGAGATGAGGCATCTGCAGGGCACTCAATACCACTAACAGGAGAGGAGACAGAAGGGGGAGAGCAGAAAAATGTGTCAAAATATTAACAAGTAGAAAATTAAACCATAATGACATATATTTATCGATAATAAAGTAGCAATAGACAGTACATAATTAAGTTTACCAATGTAGTATCAAATTATCCAGAAAGTAAAGAAGAACAAATTCATAAAAGTACAGGTCAAGACATGGGCATTTGCTAGCATAAAACTCACCCATGTAGTAGAGGCTTTTTCTCACTGGGTTGTACCATATGTTGATCTTGATTATTTGCAACCCATGGTGGGAATTGAGCCCGCACACCACCCATTTTCAAAAGTAAGGACATTTCATTCTGAAACTTTTAAGGCAAGTCAATGTTTAAATTACACAATCTGAAATAGGAAGAGAATTCAGCACCTACTAAAGTATTTACTACCTGGCCTCTGTAATTTGTTGCCACTGGAAGGTGTTTTACTAAATTTTCCTACATAAAAAATGTTGCGTGAATAATTATCAGTACCAAATTAAGATGATTCATGTGAGTCAACATCAAAAAAGTTCACCACAACACCACCACAAAACAAATTATTTATATCAAGTTAACATTAAACCCAGAAGTTTAAACTTTCAAGAAGTGAATCAATGACTAACCTATGTATATCAAGCCAACATACAACTCAATTTACCAATCCTTCTCACATGTAGGCTCACACAATAACCAGACACAAGGCGACCCTCTCCATCCCTTATTGGATTTGCAACAAGTGGCCAGTTTCCTAGTTGCTAGTGTTTACCAGGAAGGTGATACTGGTTTATCATTGGGTAAATAGTGCTAATCCCTCTTTTTATGGCATGTGGAAAAACAACAAATTATCATCAGAAATTCATGTTGAACACAAGACCAGACAGAAAAATATGAGCTTGATATCATACTAACTTATCATAATTCAGCTGCTTGAAGTTAAAGTTAATAGGAAATGCTTCCAACTTTGTATTTCAAGTCAACACCACAATTAAAAATTTATCTATTAGAGCACTCCAATGGAGATTTGGATTGTGTAAATAAACATGAAACATAAGCATTGTAGACAGTATTTTAAGAAAACTGCTCTTAAATGGTAATGTCTAGAATAAATGTCAAGCTGATGTGGTGTATATATTGTTAAGAAGATGTCCACTTCTGGAGGCTTTGTTAGACTCTATTTTCCATAAAAGCCAAAATTTCCTTAAAAAGTCATTTTTTCTAAAAAGAAAAAGAGTTAATAGAATATGTAATTAATTAATTAATAGTCATTAATAGCAATCAAAAGCCTTTTTGCACAATAACATTGGAGAACAATTTTAGATTTGCCTATACATTTATGCCACATAGATTTAAAACAATGTTAATTTTCTGCCACATTTACAGTAATCCACATTTTCCGTTGGAGATGCTCTTAATCTCAATGTTACATCTCAACAAAATATTCCTTTATTAAACTTAACTAATGCCATGTTTTGGTTTATGAAAAAAAAAAAGAGCAAGAAGCAGTTTCTTATTTCCTTTAATTTATAACTAGAAAGAATTGAGGCAAAAAAGAAATCAGCCTAACATAGTATTAGGAAAACGAAAAGATACCTTCTTCAGCAGTATCCCCTTAATAGACTCCCTGAGTGAGTTTTCCATTTGGTTAAGATGACCTATATTGTCGATCTTATTTGGATTACTCCAATAGCTGCAATAATTGGGAAGATAAAATAACATTGTTATATTTGCCAAAAGATGATAGGATACTTAGCTAAGCTAGTTATCCTATGTAACAGTAGATAATACTGTCTTATCTTTTTGTTAGTTACTGTTTGTATAGCCTATCTGTATACAGCTACCAAGAGTAGTTTAAATACTTGTTAATTGTGAATACAAGAGATATAGATTTCCTAAGCTAAACCGTGAGTTTCTTAAGTTTCTTAGTATTTTTTCAGACATGCAAATTTATCACTATCTCTTACAGAATATACAGTAAGTATGAACACACACCTACTGCATGTGCACAAGCATCTCATAAAAGAGGACAGGCAAAACTAAGAGAGAAGATTTGAAAACATATTAGTGTTGAAATACAGAGTCTTTTTTTTTTCCCGAGGGACTATAAGAGACCAAATATCTAGAGACTAATGACAATTATCAACCTTGTAATGAGTTGTGCCTCATTTTAATTTTTTCTCTTTATGCAATGATAACCATGAAGCATGACATAATGTTAAATAGATCTTTTTGTTAGGTTTTCTTTTAGACTGACAAAAACCACCTAACATTCATGTAAAAACCTTTAACAATATATGTTTAAATAAGAGAGATTTTGGTAATGAAATTTATTTAAAAGAGATAAAGCATCCACTGTCCATGTTTTCCTTCTTTATATTCTAATGAATATTATTCTAACAAACAATTAAATTTTAAATAAATATTATCCATGTTGACTTTGATACATTTATACTAGATGACCAATTTTTGTAAACCTATAACAAAAAAAAGCATAACAAAAGAGTTATAATTTAGAGAAATCATTTCTTAAGAAAAGTTTGGTACCAAATTGATACACCACCCAAACTACAGCAGCAATTGATGAAATTATATGAAAGAAAAAGGGGGGCTGGGGGGGGGGGGGNNNGGGGGGGGGGGGGGGGGGGGGAAGCCTGGTCATCAATGACCAAGACAATCTCACTGATATGCTTAATTTTGCATCCTCTTGAATGATGACTGCATGAAAGTTCCTGTTTTGGAAAAATCCAAGGAACGAGAACTTCACCAATATAAATGATATAGAATAAGATCCATGAACCTGGGGAGATTTGCTTATGATCGAATGTATCAGTCACTCTTTAATGTACAATTAATGTCCTTGAAGAAGCATTAGATTATCAAGTATAAATTAAGTCAGTTCTGTCCAATACAAGGTAGGCAAGCTATTAACCTTACTTAGAATCACACTTCAACAGATTGCAAAAGATTAAATTAAGAAACAAATTGAATGCATTTTGGAAAATTCAGTACAATAAGTAATGTCTAAACCATTAGTATTCTTTGAGAATTTGTTGAACAGAGAAACAACTAATAAAGCATTAAATATTAATTAAAAGTTGTTATGCATGTCTAAAGTGTCTTTGTAACACATTGGATGATAGGTAAACAAATGTGCACAACAAGATATTTTAGTATGCATTATATGCTATTCCATACTTTAATTGGAGCTATAAACCGTGTGAAGATGTAAAGGCCAATAGGAGGTCACAACCATATTCCATTCATAGGACACAACTCTAATCCTCACTTCAAAAGGGAAAAAATAATACTTAAAAGCTTTGATGTTTCTAAATTACAAACTGATCCACAAGATAAAATGATTATAAATGCTTTTAAAAATAAAAAGCTCAAAATGTGCACCTCAGTCTTCTACGTACTCCTGTCAGTTGGGCTTGCAATTTCCTTAATTGATTACTTAAATCCTGCCAAAAGCAATTTGCAATTTACAATTTGCAAACAACATTAACTGTCACAAATAGAAAACGAATAGTTATAAATAACAGTAAAACTATAAATAATTCATTACCACATGTGCTGTTTGAGTGCTGCAAACAGAAAATGAAAAAGAAGTGGACCCAGTCAGGTCTTTCTAAAGGTTATACTCAACAAAAACTTACAACAGCGACTAAATTAACTACATACCTTGAACCCATGAAATAGTCTATATTTACTCTATGATCTAATTTTTTAAATGTTTTCTTCAGTGTCTGTATTCACAAAGAGGACATCACAAAAACACAAAAACTTGGTTAAGACTCCATATATATAACAAAGCAAGATAATTAAGTAGTTTCTTGGAAAGGATGGATGATGACAATCCTACTTTAAGAGATTTCAGTTTCCTGTTTCAGTCAAAGAAAAATAGTTGCATGAGTACCTATCAACTTCAATCAAACTAGCAGATAAAAGCAGTTAAAAAGCCATAGTAAATTTGTTCAACACCTATTTGTCCTTTCAAAATATGTTACTTGAGCAAACTTTTCAATAACCTCTCCAAAATTCCTGAGAAAGCAAGAAAAATATAAGTCATATTACAAGAGAAAATGAAAAAGAACTCTCCTTATAGCATCAGAACTTCTAAATAACACTACTCTGGATATATATNATATATATATATATATATATATATATATATATATATATTATCAATGAAAGAGAGAGACAAGAAGATACACAACTTCAGATGCAAAGCACTACTAAGGGAACTTGTTATTGTAGATAAAAAGATAGAAAGTAGCAAAGGAGCATGAGATTCAAAAATTAACAAATACATCTTATACACAGCTCATGCTTATCGAATATAATGCAACATTGTTATTTTAGCCGTTTTCTAATGGTGACATGTCAAATTTATAACGTTTATGTGATACCTTCTCTTATGCCATGTACATTTTAAAAAGAAACATCTTTGTCTGTCACAAGTGTAATCAATAATCAGATAACTTTTAACTAAAATAAAATAAATGAATAGGAATTCTACTTTAACACCCTGGCCTCTTCTTCCAGCCATTGGCATTGCCGCTTGTGAGTTTGATTCTTCTTAAAAAAGATTTTTTATTTTATTTTACTCGTGGTATTTATATATATATTTTTTATTTATATATTATACATCAACCATTTCTTTTCTGCAGAATACAACTGAAAAACCTTGTCTTCATAGTACTTTAGCTAGTCATTTACAAATTGTAGGAACAAATTAAACAATAAATCATGCTATTTTGTTTTGTCTCTGCCACAATAGTTATCTAGAATTAGCAGCAGTAGCTTGAGTCAGACAAGAAATATAATGGTACTTTTTAAATAGCATACTTCGTGCAGAAGACAAAGATTTCTCCATCTAACAAAAAAGAAAACCAATGATTAAAGGACATTAATTCTATGTTTAGGAAATAAAATATGCCTCCAAAGTCCGAGGCTATGTTATATGTGTTTTATGTATTGGTGAATTTCTCTACTGAACAATATATATGGAAATTAGAATAATGATATAGAAGAACCATGAAGAGTAGAACATCATGGGAAAAAAACAGATTACCATGAAATAACATACTGAAATGTGTAATGAACTTTAGAATTAACAATCTTAAGACTCCTGGAAACTTTATGCGCCCTCTGATCTTCTTATCTTTGTCTTTATCAACAATGATATACTAAGAAAACACAATATGGTTTGATAACAGGCCAATCACAGTTACCTCTCCCCTTGCATTAATGTAGGCCTCCCAGTTGGGGAAAACATGAGAAGCACCATATCAATATCACATAAGATTGATAACTCTTTTGCACTCTTCAAGATCCAATGTTTCCGTTTTCCATAAGTAGCTAGTCGGCCGTTAAAGTTCTCTAATCTCTTCAACTTTAGTTTAACTCTTCCCATCCTGCAGACAGCCCCAAAATTAATATCCAAAAACAATTGAATATAAGCAGTAACAAAATGTATTATAACTTTTATTTTGCATACGTTAACTCACTATAGTTGTGCAATAATTATACATTTTTTACAACTAGGCTCCACCACTCAGATAACTATATGGTTAAGAAAATTTTAATTTCAAATATCAACATAACAATGATCAAATTGTATAAAGGACTGGAAAATTTAAAAATAAAAATAAAAAATAAAAATTCAATTTGGCAAAGAATCATAAATCAATGTTTCTTTTGGACAAAGAATAAAGCCCATTTATTAATGAACAAAATTGAAGTTTGTTCTTTTTTTGTTAGGACATGCTTTAAAACATAAAATTAAAGATTTTGAACACAGGATGACAAAAATACAAACAAACAAATTTCTGCCACACACATTTGGCCAAAACTGAAAACAATCATGTTCGTATAGAAAAAGAAAAGAAACAGGCAAAGAGAAGCAAACCCAGATGAGATGATCAGCTATAAATGGAAAAAGCACAAAGAAATTGTTTCAAAAACAGAAAAAGAAAAAAAAAAAAAAAGATTATGAACAAAGGAATACGAACAAACTAACAACTTTCTATCATACAAATAAGGCCAACAAAACTGAAACAATCATGTTCATATGGGAAAAAGAAAAGAAACAGGCAAAGAGAAGCAAACCCATATGAGAAAATCAGCCTTAAATGAAAAGCACAGAGAAAATGTTTCGAAAAATAAAAATGTAAAACAATAAAAAAGGCGAGAAAATAACATACAGGTAAAACCCAGAAAGGAAAAACAGAAATAGTATAGAAAGATTGAGGGAAAGTAAGAGATATCAGCGTACGAATTCGCACTAACGGTTATAAATAAAACTTTTGCGTTTTCGGTCCTCAGAACATGACAATGAAACTAACCACCCTGAATTTTTCTTTTTTGAAACCAACCACCCTGAACTTGTTGAACAAGAAATTGTTCACGCTTTAGGGGAGACAAACTCTCACAATTTGCGTTGCACCCTCCGACATTATTGGCATCAACTAGGAAAAAGTACTATATGTAGAGGTTACAAACTATAATAAGTAAAAGTTATGCTAAAATAAGATAATAAAATAAAACGTAGTGTTTAATGATAAATGGCTTGTTTTATTTTATAAAAAAAAATGGCTTGTTTTAAAAAAAAATATATAAAATAAAATATAAAACAAATGGCTTGTCTCGGTCCTGAACAACTCAGTTGGTAAAGATCAGTGATGATAATTTTAAGTCTTAGTTCAAGGCCTGGTATAAAATCCTTCTTTCCAATTTATCAAAAACGAAAACAGATAAATGGCTTAACTTAAAAAAAAAAAAAAAAAAAAAATTAAAAAATGGCTTGTGTCCCATTGGAGAGCCCAATTAATAATGATCATTCATATAACTTATGCATATAAAAAAAATTTAATTGATTTTTTTCTTCAAAAAAATAAGATTTTATTACGAAGGAAATAAAACAGCATATTTTGCTAATTCATGTTCCAAGTTGTTTGTTTCTCTCTAAAAGAAAAAAGCACACTCTACGTTTCTATAATTGCTTAGACTCTCCTCTTTTTAATAAATATATATAAATAAAAATATTTTAAAATAATTTTTTCTCTCTTTTCTCTATCACTTTCTCTGCTCCCCTTCTGCCTCACACTATCACTTTTTCTCTCTCTCTCTCTTATATCTCTATCCTCTCTAATAAATATATAAAAATAAAAAAATATTTTAAAATTAATTTTTTCTTTTTTCTATTTTCTTTTTTCTGTTTTACTCTCTTCTCTCTTTCTGCTTCCTTTTTTTTATTTGAAATTGAATATGATAGATACAAGCTAATGCATCTCTTTCATCAGAAACTGAAACTGTATCAACCATACTAGCTACAAGGCTAAAACTCAAAAATAAATATTAAAAACTAGTTACAAAGAAAAGAAAACAAAAAAAGAGAGAGAGAGAGAGAGAAAAATATGGGTTGAAAGAAACAAAGGCAAATGTGGGTCTTTGAAAATAGCGAACAAATATATTATTATACAAAGAAAAACTTAAAGCAGAAAAAAAAATTATATATACATATATATAAAAATATATATATATATATATATATTTTCTAAAAAAATGGTGAGAGAAGAAGAAGAAAATGGAAAAAGGGATAGAAAATAAATTAAAAGAAAAAAATATATTTATTTTAGGAAAAATTAAAATAAAAAGAGAGAAAAAAAGAGAAAAGAGAAAATAAAAAATATAATACGAGAGAGCAGAGAAGAGAAATGAGAAAAAATAGAGTTAAAAGTTTTATAGTCTTTTAATTGACCAGGTAAGAATAAAAAATTATTTTCTTATTATTATATTAAGCGTTGTCTAAATAAAAAATTAATTAATATTGAAAGAACATAAAAAAAATATTTAGATATATTTTTATTATTATATTATTAAACAATTAATTAAATAGTTATTTAGTTGCTTACTTTGTTAATTTTTTAACAGATTAAATTATTATTATTTTTAAACATATTTTTGCCCTTCCGTTAAAATTGAGAAGCACTACAAGTCTACGTCATTATCACATAAGATTGATGGCTCTTTTGTATTCTTCAAGGTCTGATATTTCCGTCTAGAATATGCAGTTTGAAGTTTGATTTTGAATATCAATATAATACATGATTAAAACATTTTTAATTTCAATTTTCAGAGAATAAACATAGACAATTGAATCAAAATTGTAACTAAGAATTCAATTTGCAGGATTAACACATTTTTTTTTGGGTAGGTGTTTATCTTCGTTGTTACTATACAAAAAAGAAAATTTTTAGCGTTATAAATTTTCATAGCAGATTTATACTGAATTATAAAGATGTATTGATCAATCTGCTTACTAAATACTTTTTGAATCGATGATCCTGTTATAAAAATTTCAGTTTTTTTAGCAAATAAAAATATAATACATGATTAAAACATTTTTAATTTTAATTTTCAACGAATCAACATAGACAATTGAATCAAAACTGTAACTAAGAATTCAATTTGTCAAACAATCATAAATCAATCTTAGTTTTGTGTACAAAGAATAAAGCCCATTTATTTATTAGGAAAAGTAGTACAAATGGCAATCAAGCGGGACAAGGTCGGAGTAGGCTCAACCGTATCTTGCCCCGCCTCCTAAAATATATTACATTTTCACTCTGTTTCTCTACTTTTTTAAAACGGAATGGGAGAAAAATCTCAGCCACATAAACATGGTGGTGTATTTCCGTTGCTCCATTTAAAAAAAAAAAAAAGTTTAAAATAGTTTTTATTTTAATGTAAAATATACATATTTTTATATTAATATATTATATAAATATAATACTTATATAATATAAATTACATATGATATTGGTTTAAAAATATATATAATATAAGAAACGAATTTGGAGCGTGCAAGTAATTTTTAATTTATATATAATTATTTTTATAAAAAGTTAAATACGTAGTGTAAAAGAAAAAAACTTCTCTCTCCAAGTCCGTGTACGTATTTTGGTAATTCAAAGTTTCAAACGTTTATGGAACTTTATAAAGTTACCTCTGCTGCTTTGCATTGCAAAAAGAACTTTTCTTAATCAAAAGAATGTGTGTATAAACTGGATCGACTTTTTTCATAAGCATTATATAATACTCACCAAAAATAAAATAAAAAATGTATTGTTGCGCAAATTTCCAATTAACTAATATGTTTTGACTTTTTTCCAATTCCATATTTCATTTTATTTTAAGCCATCTCCACTCACAAGCTTTAGTTAATTACTCTTTTCTTTTTCTTTTCTAATATTAATACCATGGGGAAAAAAAAGATTGATTGGATCTCCAGTCAAAACTGCTCAAGTCCAATTTGCTATTTATCAAAAAAAAAAAGGTCCAATTTGCTAATTCTTTTTTTTTTCCTGAATAATTCACTAAATCTATTAGCAAAAAAATTAAACAGAAAAAGTTAGGTTTACATAATTTTTAGCTATTTCAGAACTCACCATGTTCCTCCAATTAACAAACAAATGAATTTTTTTTTTTTGCTATGCTAAGGAACCAAGGATGCTACTATATTCGAATTTACTCCTAAATTATGATCACAAAACCAAAAAATTATTAAAACAGTAAGCATGCATGGTGTTACCATTTATAATTAAAAAAAATGGTTATGTTACTAACCAAAAACATTAAAAATGTTAAATAAAGTATGATTACAATCTAAATTCACAATTCATATTCAATTGAACTGAAAAAAGCAAATAAATAAAATAAAATTAGGTTGCTAAAATTAAGGACTGCATCAATGAAAAGCACTTCCCTCGTCATTAATGCAAGAAAAAATCAAAGCTGAAAGTATAACAGAGACTTCTCACCTAAGATGCAGAAGCTGCTGTCTGCAATTCTTGCCTCAACAACAGCCTAGTTGAGGGACAAAATTTTGAATCTGAGAAAGTGTCCAAGGCATCAAGCTCAATGGTTCTCAAGGAAAATTGTGGGTTGAGCGCCTCGATAGTTTTTTCCATGAATGCTTCCCTTGGCATATAGTCCTTCATGCGGCATATAAATTCCAAATGGTCCCTAGCCTGTAATCAGAATAAGTATTTTAACCACATCTCAGTAGCTAAGTAGCACATTGACAACAAACCACTATAATAGCAGCAATACGACTCTGAGTGATTAACTTTCCATCATAATATGTAAATATTCAGTAACTATATGGCATCTGACTAGAGGTGCTGGGTAAAATTTATGCAAATAGAGTATTGAATATGACACATCTTACGTTATAATCTGCACGAAAGGAAAACATTTTCGAAAGAACAGGATTAAACTATAATAAAAGAATTTTGTTGTAGTCATTTAGGAGTTTCTAATACTAAATCTATAGTAACAAATTAAGAAAATACTTTTGAGCACAAATATATAAAGGAGAAGTTTGCAGCATACCAGTCGATATTCTGGAACTCGTTTTGGGTGTTTCAGATAGGTCATGTTCCTAACATCATAGTCCCATAAAAATGATGTGTGATGGATCCACCGATTCTTAGTAATAGATTGAGCGTTCCCACCAAACTTGCGGTTGCCAAATACATAATCTAAAACCATATGAGAAGAAGTGTACTTTAGGGCATGCTTATTTCTGGACTACTTGCGCCAAAATCTAATCAACATAACAAAAATGGTGTCAACTAGTGTCATGATAACAAGATTCAAATAAGCCAAAACTTAAGCACAAAATAGTAGAAAACAGAAACATTGTTACATACACACACACATACACATACACATACACATACACATACACATACACATACACATACAATGTAGCTAATGAAAGCCAAGCAGAACATATATGGTTAAATAAAGAAAAAACCAAAATTTGTTTACGTTTAAGTTTGCACATTGTGTCTGTATGAGCATATGTAAACATCAAACCACCATTCTATCCTCCAAACTTTAAATGCCCATAAAGCATGTATTAAACTGACTTCCTAGAAAAAACAGTGTAAAATGACAAATTTATTCATTAAAACTAAATTCTGTTCTGTTAAATTGTTCACATTTATGAATCTATCTGGATAACTAGAGAAAATTCCAGACTTCTTGAAGATATGTTTTTATTGCACTTAACGCATATACATGTTAATGTGCTGAAAAAGATAGGATATAGATGCAAATTGTAATAAAAACTCAAGAGCTTCATTTATGTACCATTTTCACAAAGATGGAAATCACCGATCCCTTGAAACACCCTGGAGTATACAAGTTCACTCCATGACATAATAGGCCGGGGATACGGTTGCAAGCCAGACACAGCATCCTTGTTGCATATCAATGTGACAAATATTGTGCCACTGTCAACAACAACAGTTCCACCTCCAGTGAACCTTCTGATCACAGGAATCTCATCTTGCAACACAGAATCAATTTCAAGAAGATCTGCAGGTACCCTGCATAAAGAAACTTCAATGAAATCCTTTTGCCATTTCCAGTATTCAAATTTTAAAAGAATACAAATTAAGTGAAAATATACAAGCACAAGAGTTGAATTACCCAGAAACACCCATAACTATAGCCCGGTCATCGGTTCCATCATTTACAATGCACCAATTGTCTGACGAGGTTCGTAGCAACTGCTCTTCTATATGAAGTTGCTGTAGAATAGGAAACCCTTTTAGTCTGACCAGATTCATCAAAGGAGAACTAATACTCCTGCTCTGAGATACACTCATTCGCAGCCAAAAATAACAAATTTGCTGCCAGACAGTGTATATCAAAGTTTATAAAGCTTGAAGCTAAAACGATCGATCTGTGTGTCTGCTCGGACAAAGGATTTGACCCTTGAAGCCTTATATCTGTTATTTTCTTGCTATTTCGGCATTCTGGAACCTTAGCATCATCTATCTAAACACAACAAGAGGGCCTGGGCTTGACAGAGAGGCTGCAGGGTACGCAGAGAACAGCAAGTAAGGATCACATGCTTTTATGCTATATTAATCTAAAAATCAAATATTTATTTTCAATACATTCTCTAAGCTTTATTTTTTAATAGTATGATTCTAGAGCATGACATATTGTCAAATGACATTAAATTATTGTAAAGCTACTCTTACCACTGCACAAACTAGAGGTTTGGCAGTCACCTGCTCCATATATAATCCAGATGCAGGATCAGCTGATGGAAGAATAACAATTCCCTGCTCGCTAAATGTTCAAAAATACATATACCCATTCCATCGAAAGACAAAAGGACCAACACTTTTTACAAATTACCATAGATATTAAATGGATTTTAAGCAACAGTGCATAGCATTAAACTTTCAAAATGAATTGAGTAATTTCCTATAGACTGTTTGATTATGAATAAGAATCTATACACCAGTTGTATGAGAATCCACGGATAACTCCCAGTTTCAATATTCTCCATGTAACTATCACACAATCTAAGAATCAATGGATAACTCCCAGTTTCAATATTCTCCATGTAACTATCACACAATCTAACTCAATATAAAGTTAAACCCTTTATTGTTAAAAAAATAATGATAAATTCAAGCCTTTCTATCACAATCATTAGTAATTATATTCATATGTGACTAAGTTTGATTGGAAGTCTAAAAGATGCATATTCACTATTATATTCATCCAAACAAGTAAAGATTTACAGTCCTGTGAGACCCTATTCACGATTAGAAACTACCATTATGAACATAACCCTGATTCTTGTGACCCCATTTGTCTCAGTTCGAAAACTTTTTCATCAAAAAATTTTTTACCCCATCAAAATCAATGTTACCAAGACATCATACTGATATCAAAACCAACAATGGACATAATTTCCTTGTAAAAGGCGAATAGAGACAAAATTGAGAGGCAGAATGGAAAGAGAGAGAGAGAGAGAGATTACAAGGTCTTACTGCGTATGGACGGCGTCGGCGTAGTAGTCCGGCGGAGAGAGAGTGAACGGAGGTAGTTGAAGAGGAGAGAAAAAGAGAGACTTTCCTTGCACCATTACAAAATAGCGTCGTTTTTCATTTTTTAGACGTTAAGATAGCGTCGTTTCACCATCTAGAAAAAAGAAAAACAAACAGAAGATGTAATAAAACTAAAATATAAATTAAAAAAAATAGAACTAAAAAGTGAATAAACAAATATTGAGCTCTGTCCCCAAAAAAAATAATATATATATATATATATATATATATATATATATATTGAGTACAGATGATATGAAACATCAAGTGATAGAAACTTAACAAAAACATTAAAGAGGAAAGAAAATTATAATATCTAATAATAGATAAATTTAAAAAAATATATATAAAAAGAATAAATATGTTTTCTTTTTTTAATTTTTTTAACCTTTTTATTTGGTTTTTCTTCAATTTCTTATTTTTTTTAAAATAATTTTTTTTAAATTTTTTTTTGTTTTTAGTTTCTTTAATATTTATGTCATTTTAATTATATATTTTTTGTTAAGTTTAAATACAATTTAGTATATTTTAAAATTAATTTTATGTTATTTATTCACATAAAAATCTCTATAATTAATTTGTACAATTAATATTTTATAATTTAAAAAAAATTACACACTTTTCTAATTTAGTTAAAATTAATATATTATGTCAATTTAAAAGTCACATGCATAATATTAGCAAATAAAATTCAAAATTAGATTTTTCATTTTTAGTTGTACAAAAAATTAAAAAAAATGACAAATAGAAATGAAAAATTATAAATGAATTTTAAATTTTTCTTGATATCAATTGTACAAATTATAAAGACTCATATATAAATACGTTTAATTTTAAAAAGTACTAAAATACATTTAAACTTTAATATTATTGGCAATAGAACAACAATAAACTTTAGCAATTTAATTAGTTTTTTAAAAAATATCACTTTTTCATATTAAATTTTTAGTACAAAATTTTTTATTAGTTATGATCGTTGGTGACTAGTAGAAAACAGTTTTGAGGTGGAATATATTGGCAACTTTCATACTATCATCTTAACTTGTGTTTTCTTTCTCTTTTCCTTCTGGCCGATTTTCCATTCACCTTAATATCTTTCTTTAAACAAAAATTTTACTCTCTAGTCCCATCCCATCCAATTTTTCCGTCTCTGTCTAAATTTATCTAATGTTCAAACAAATTAAAATATGAAATTAATTCAAAATAGAACTTTAGGATTTGAAGCTTTGTGGACCAACAATTGAATTTATCTTAACTTAGTTAATGTTTTTTTAGACCATTGGCCATTCAGAAGAATGAATGGATTTTTATTATTATTAATTTTTATTTATTTTGAAAATTTGGACCCTCTCCCTTAGTTGATTTTAGTTTTAAAAAGGAAGAAAGAGAAATGAGGCTTCTATAAATTATGTGGCATTATGAAATAAAAATAAAAGAGTAAAACAGTTCAGAAACAAGTGCAATAAATTAGCATTTGAGAGTGTAGTTCAGTGGTAGGAGCCAGCCAAATTTTTTACATCTGCGAGTACGGGAGTTGAGGTTCGAGTCTTGGTAGCTCCATTTCGACTCAAGTGCTCATCTCTACTACTACCACACGAGGGAGAGGAAGTTTCCAGTGACATGGGCCCCAGTGTGGAACTCCTACTGGATTGAAAAGACGCCTGAGTTTGACACACTCATTAGATAACTCCTGGGCTTATTACCCAGCTACGGGTAGATCCTTTTCTTTTAGCAAAAAATAAAAATAAAAAGTGCAATAAATTAATATAAATGGATGGACGGACGACATAAGCATATGTGTATGTCCTACTGAAACTTTTTTCCTTAATAGCATACTTAGTCACAAAACAACAAACCACCACGCCAATCTAGAAGTAAATATTAAGGAAAATATTAAATCATTTAGTAGATTAAGACTCATGCATGAATAATGAAAATGGAAGCAAAGGCACAATTTTTTTTTGGATAATATCTAGCCCACAGGACCATTAAGAATAAGGGTTTAAGGTAAGTAGATACAAAACGATTATTTTGGCTTGTATGTAAAACTTTTTGAGTAATGAAGTTAAGGAGAAGAACATAATTTTAGAATTATATATGAAACTCCCTGGTTTTTCCTACTCTCCCTTATCTCTCATGATTAACATTCCATCTTTAGAATAAAATAGTTTCTCCTTAAATAGACAAAGATTCTCACCCAATTTCCAATTCATTCATTGTATATCCAAAACTAGTATATAAATAACTGATGGCCCTTAAGCATGCTTCCTTTACATAGTACAATTTAGGAGTGGGCAAAACTGAACTGGCCAATGAAAACTGATCAAATTGAACTAGCCAATTTGGTTTTGATGCACTATCTTTTTAAAGGCTGGTTCAGTATTAATTACAAAAAACTAAAAAAATCAATTCGATGTGCGGTTTGGCTGAGTTTTCAGCCGAACTAAACTAGTTTTTATTGCTCTTTCTTGATCACGCCACGTCACATGTTTAGGTTGAACCACATCCATGAATTTATTTAATTTTTTCCAAATTACTCTAATCTTTCAAAAACAAAACCCTAACTCTTTAATCAACTCCCTTTCTTTCTCGATCTATCTTTATCTTCTTCTTTTTTTCTTTGTGAAATCTCCTTCTTTATTTCTTGATATATCATAGATATTCTTTCTCTCTCGACTTCAACATTTGTTTCTCCATTTGTCACTCATCTTTTCTTCTAAATCTCCCACTCTCTTTATCTTATCCTTTTATCTTCCTCAATTCATGGTCACTTCATAACCTAGAACAAGGATTAGACTTGATGTGGAACTCCAAAATTAAAGAATCTGAAACCCCAAAACACACAAGAAATATTGAACAATAATTGAAAACAAGAACCCGCCCTACCAAACTCTTAGATAACTTGTATCTAAAAACGTGGATTAAAAGGTTAAGGAAGAGAAGAACAATCGCCACAAAGTATTTCTACTTTGATAAGAGAATTCAACTTCTAATGTAACAAGAAGAAGAAATTGATTCCTCACATTGCAAAAACACTCATGGGAGCAATAAAAAAATAAATTCTTTCAATTGATTAAAATCTGAAATATAAATTATATTACAAAGGAATTGATCTCCCTTTATAGAAGGATTAGGGTTAGATCAATAATCAATCTAAACCATTAAATATTAAGAAAGTAATCCTAAAGCTGAAAACTAACCATAAATAAGTAAAATACAAAAATAATAAAAATTACAAAACTGCTATTATTATCCAAAAATAGAAATAATTACGAAACTGCCATTATAATCAAAAAAATAGCAAATATTACGAAACTGCCACTATAAAATGTTTGTTTTGAAAACTACGTCGTTTCATCTCCGCAACTCTCGAGCATCATTACAACATTCATCCATTGCTTGGAAATCATGCTTAAATCATCATTAGGACTTGAAAAAGTGTTTAAATCATTTGGAAACTTGAATCAATTTTCATCCATAATTCTCTTCACAAGTCCAAGCATTCCCTCTTTGATCTTCTTAACTCGAGAATGCGTCACTGGTTTACTAGGTAAGATGATGACATCTTCTTTTGCTCCAATACTAGAATATAACTCTATGATGTCCACATCATTCCCTCTCTTTTTAAAAAGATTCATCATTGAATTTGAATCCATATCGAAATGAAAAATATCTAAAACATTAAAAGTAGCGAACTCATTATACTCACCCTGAATGACAATTTTGTATGCGTTGTCAATGACTCTTTCAAGCACTGGAAACGGTTCATCATCCAACTTCGATTTTCTAAGGTTGGAAAACCTTTTCTTCCTTAAATATACCCAAACTCAATCTCCTAGTTTGAATATCCTCCACATGTCATCCCATAAAACTTTTCCAAATGGACTCATAAATTTCACATCCCTATCATATTTAACAGTTCGAGGCACTCCACGCAATTTTGATTTCTCATTAAATTCCTGCAATAAAAAGACAAAAACACTAGGAAAATCGGAGTTAAAGTTAGTTTCACAAAGCAAAACTTCTTGAAATCTCATTAATAATGTTGCATTCTTGCCTAAGAATGCACTCTTGACTTCTCTTTCTTTTGTATTAAAACTCTTTTTCTTTTCACTCTTCTCACTTTTCTCTATTGCACTTTCCTCTTTATTTTCCTTACTAGTACAATCACTCATCATTGGGCATTTATTTATATTATTTTCACTCTTGAACTATTTACACTCAATTCTTTTATTTGCCTCACTTCCCAAATTTTATGTGAACCTTTGGATAGTTTCAATTGTTCAAGATACACTTCCATTGGAGATAAATGTGCAAATGTGACTTTCTTCATTATGCTCATGTCTCCTAGCCTTTGGTTCCTCCCTCCTTGTGCGTCTCCTCATGAAATGATTTGAGACTTCATCAATATCGGAATCCGATGTCTCTATATCTCTAGTTCGCAAACCATCTCTCTTTGAGTTATTTGTGGCGGTCATAAAGACTTTACTTACCTTATCATTTGGCTCATCCATCCTCTTGTTCAACCTCCAAAATTCTCATGTGAAGGCTTTGTAAAAGAGCTTCATGTCCTGTGTCATCTCCTTTTCGAGCTCTTCCTCAGAATGAGCGGCTTATTTTCCTTCTCTTCTTGACATTTTAATTTCTACAAGACAAGAATAGTAAAAAAAAATTATTACTTCTCTCCCTTACATGTTTCACTCTTTTAATGGTAACTACGCTCGTGTTTCATACAATTTTGGCTTTTACCATCAATGTGCTCACCACTCAAGCCTTTTATCACTCACAATCTCTAGAATCAAGTTGCACTTTAGAGTTAAACACAACAAATCAAAGCAAGAAAAACAAATAGCAATTTTCACAATCTCAAAACCTAACCAAAGAAAGAAAGTAGATCAAAAGAAAAACAAAAATAATAACAAGAGTAATGGAAAGCATATATTACCCTAAGCAAAAAATAAAAAAATAAAAATAGATTTTTTTTTTTTTTGAGATGCCTAGCTAACAAACCCGACGCACGGATCAAACACAAACCTTTTTTTTTTTTTACATAGATAGGTACTTATTTCAACCAATGCTCTGATACCAATTGATGTGAAACCCCAAGATTAAAGAATCTGAAACCCCAAAATTGTAACGTCACACTCTCTATACAACCAATATTGTCTCTAATTTAGCCACCTCACTTCAGATGGTATGGAGTTTTTGGTCAGACTTCTCAGGGGGTCACCTATCCCAGGAATGCTCCCACTGGAGCACGCTTAACTCCAAAATTCTTTCTAACCCTGAAACCAAATGCTCTGAAAAGAGCTTGGTTGTTAAGAAAGTGCTCACTTTACATTTTAACCATTACCATTTGACACCCAAGATTAAAGAATCTAAAACCCCAAAACTATAACACTACACTCTCTCTCCAACCAATATTGTCTCCAATTTAGCCACCGCACTTCAGATGGTATGGAGTTTTTGGTCAAACTTCCTAGAGGGTCACCTATCCCAGGAATGCTCCCATTGGAGCATGCTTAACCCCAAAGTTCTTTTCAATCCTGAAGCCAAACGCTCTGAAAAGACATTGGTTGTTAAAAGAGTGCTCACTTTACATTTGAACCATTACCATTTAACACACTTCCATACCTGGGCAATGTGGGATTGGACACCGATCTCTGCCAATAAAGTAGCCTGCCAATGCCCCGCACCAGCCCACACTTACCCTGGCTCTAGATCTTGGTCGTCACAATCCACCCCCCTTGGGAACCAGGGTTCTCGCTGGCACATTTCCGGCCAGATACAGGCTCTAATACCATTTGTAACACAACACTCTTGAAGTTTTTGGTCAAACTTCCCAGGGGATCACCCATCCTAGGAATGCCTTCACTGGAGCACGCTTAACCTCATAGTTCTTTCCAACCCTAAAGCCAAACACTCTAAAAAAACCTTAGTTATTAAGAGAGTACTCACTTTACATTTGAATCATTACCATTTGACACCCTTCCACACCCGGCCAGTGTGGGATTGGACACCGATCTCTACTAGTAAGGTAGTCTGCTAGTGTCCCGCACCCGCCCACACTTACCCTGGCTCCAAATCTTGGTCGTCACAAAAACACACAAGAAATATTGAACAATAATTGGAAACAAAAATCTGCTCTACCAAACTTTTAGATAATTTGTATATAAAAATGTGGATTATAAGGCTAAGGAAGAAAAGAACAATTGCCACAAAATATTTCTACTTTGATAAAAAAATTCAACTCTTAATGCAACAAGAAGAAGAAATCGATTCCTCACTTTGCAAAAACACTCCTTGGAGCAATAAGAAAATAAATTCTTTCAATTGATTAAAATATGAAATATATATTCTATTACAAAGGAATTGATCCCCCTTTATATAAGGATTAGGGTTATATAAAGAATCAATCTAAACTATTAAATATTAAGAAAGTAATCATAAGGCTGAAAACTAACCATATATAAATAAAATACGAAAAATAGTAAAAATTACAAAACTGCTATTATTATCCGAAAATAACAATAATTACGAAACTACCATTATAATCCGAAAATAGAAAATATTACGAAACTGCCATTATAAAATGTTTGTTTTGAAAACTACGTCGTTTCGCCTCCACAACTCCCAAGCATCGTTATTACATTCATCTCTTGCTTGGAAATCATGCTTAAATCATCATTAGGCCTTGGAAAAGTGTTCAAATAATTTGGAAACTAGAATCGACCTTCATCCATAATTCTCTTCACAAGTCCAAGCATTCCCTTTTTGATCTTCTTAGCTCGAGAATGTGACACTGGTCTACTTGGTAAGATGATGTCATCATCTTTTGCTTCAATGCTAGAATATGACTCTATGATACCCGCATCAAGACCAAGTTTGGAAATGAAGGAAAATGAGTTATTTATTTATTTATTTATTTATTTTTCTTTTTGATATTGTTTCCTTTTCCTGGGTTGGTTTCTTGTGGTTGATGGTGGCGATGGATCTGTAATATGCATCTGCAACCATGGCTGAGGCGAAATTAACCGACTAAAACCGAAGCCGATTGATTATCTTGGTTCGGCTTTAGCTCGGTTACAAAGGTGTTTCGGTTCGATTTGGTTGGCCATCCAACGTCCATCGACTAGTTGGTTCAGTGCAAAATTCTACCAAAAGGCTAGGCTGAACCAAACCGTGTCCACTCCTAGTACAACTTAATTATTTGTCCAAAGTTTACCCAAAGAGTTATGTGCATACATCAAGTTGTTTATAAATTATAAATCAATAACTTTTGTTTATTAGATTGATTATGAGCACCTCGAATATTTATATATATATTCATTAAAATCACGCTTATATTTAATTAAATATATTCTTCAAAACAAAGCTTTCCACATCATTTCAAATCTTAATAAGTTACTTAATAGCTAATACATTATAATATTCTTCCACCTACCATATCAAGAAATATTGATAATTAATTCCTAGATGATTCCGTCAAAATAATTAGGAAACTACTGCGGGCTGCGTTCCAACTATTGTGTTAATTAAATTGAAGGTTGAATTTACCCCAATGTAGAGGATTCTATCTATAACATTCCAAAATACATAAGAAAGAAAATTAGCTATATTTACCTAACTCAAAATTGAATGAATAGATAGTAAGTTACTCAAAACATAAGAAATACAAGTAATCATAATTTAAAAAGGGAGGGGAGCATGTGTCAAATCCACAACTTTATGAGTGTGGACGAAGGGCATACCAATAAAGTCAACATCAATTAACCAAAAAAAAACTTATTAATATTATAATTAAATGTAAATGTTCTCCCTCAATCTTGATTCTAATGTCCAATTATCTAGATCAGTTGGGAGATTCAAACTTCAGGATCATTGTTCCAAATAACTGGAGTATCTCCTCTTAAAGAAATATAAAATATTCTTTTTGTTTGGATGATAAATATAAAACATTCTTGATTGTGCAGTGTAGTGAAGCTTCTAAATTCAAATATAATTTCAAAGGGGTAAGAATAATAATGAGTTACAAATTATTATTTTTGCAAGAAAAAAATAATGAGTTATGTAAATATATGAGTTGTATATTCACCACATAAAATTGATAAAAAAAAAAATTAACAAAGCAAATGATATAGCACACAATATTTATTTATTTTTTTAATTCACTTAGACATATTTAAATT
The DNA here is from genome assembly GCA_003254975.1 of Ochetophila trinervis. NCBI lineage: Eukaryota > Viridiplantae > Streptophyta > Magnoliopsida > Rosales > Rhamnaceae > Ochetophila > Ochetophila trinervis. Next base: position 220,804 of record QANX01001983.1, on the reverse strand, counting down.
ATATAAATATATTAATAAGTAATGTATTAACAAGTGTCATTTAGTAAATGTTTCTAATAAACATTTTGGTGCATATAACACTATTGTATTTTTTTTTCTTTTTTAACTAATCCCTCTACATATTGCTATAAAAGCTATCTTTCCTGACTCTTTTTATCAAAAATTCAAAATTCTTCAAGTAATCAACAACGGCATAGGAGTTGAGATTCTGAAAATTTTTAGGATGGAACTCTTTTATTTAGGGTTTCCACGAAATTTTTGAAATAATATTACTCAATTATGAATAAATATTATTTTATGATGGATAAATATTACTCCATTATAAATGTTATTATATTTTGTATCAATAATACTTCAAAAGTTGCACTGTAATATTTTTTTAAATTTCTTAGAAAATTAAGAAACCATTCACTACGCTAAGTTGGAGAACATACAACACTAAATAGGCAATAGTCACTACAAAAAAAAAAAATGATATTTAGTGACGGAAAACATTGTGACGGAAAAGAACCCGTCACAAAACAATGTTTTTTGTGTCGGAAATTTAAACTTTCGTCACAATTATAGATTCATTTTCCAGTAATTGTGACCAATATGTGGCCGTCACACATGCAACTGCGCGGGAACAAAATTTTGAAATTTTGTTTGCATTTAGTGACGGAATTTGACAAATGTCGTCACTAAATGACAACCAAAATAAAAAAAAAAATTATAACGTTTCTGTGACGGTTAAAAAACCGTCACAGATGCTAAAATCCTTTAAGTGGCACTGTTTGCCACCGGATATGTTTCTGATCATCAATGTTTTTTGGAAATTTGGTGGTTGACTGCTGACATTGCATAAATAGGTAGCTTGACTTTGCATGTTCTTTGACCATCAAAACGGCTGTGTTTTAATCTTTAGTGTTTAGCTATTGTTTTCCAGTTTATGAAGAGAATTTGTGCAAGTGTGAAAGCCACTGTTACGCAGCTACAGAGAGCTTCAACACCGACGGCTTCGAGTGGAAAATGAAGTGACGCAGGTGGCAGCTCTAGCAACCCTGTCAGCTTCCAGCTCCGGCGTTCTGTCCGCGGAGGAGCACCGATCATTTCCCACACCAGCGCCGCGTTAATCGGGCATTTCCGGTCCCGAAGGATCCACCGGTGAGTCCTGCGGTTTTGTGATTTTTTTCTTTTGATTTGTACTCTTTTTTTTGGGTTTTGCTGCATGAATTAGTGGGCATATAATTTGTGCAACCCATTGGTCAATGCTTTGTTTGATGTCTGATGGTGTTGTTCCAATTGATTTTCCTCCATATATGAAATCAATGAGGCCCCTGTTTTTGGCAAACATGGTTGAGTTTCTATTAATTTTATATATTGCAATGCAGTATAAGAAGACAATCAAATTGAATTTGGACATGCCAAANAGGTTCAATGTGGTCAAATAGAATAGCATCTTTTGTTGCCACCTTTTAAAATCCTTTCCATCAAATTTCTCCGGTTTCTCCGCATGATTCACGGGTACAGAAACTGGTGCCATCAAAGTTGGCGCTTTTGCCACAGGAACGGTATTCACGTTGTCTGAAGAAACATTAACCTCTGTTGCCATTTCCTGTATCCGAAGGAAATATAAATCCGTTAGTTGTTGAACAAAATTGTCTCAACATACTAATTACACAAATTTCACCAAGAAAATTGCACAAATTTGAGGTTTAAAACTCAATTTAAAATTCCCACGGATTTACTGTATACACCACGAATTTTCTGTATACATCGTCAATGTCAGTCAACGGTCAACGCAGGTCAACATTGGTCAACGGTCAACATTAGTCAAACAGCCAACGGTCAACGTTCCACGTGGTACATGCCATGTCAGCTTAAAAGGCTCCACGTGTCATTCACGTGGCTGACTACGTGGCTATCCACGTGTCATGGGCCAGCCCTACAAACGGGCTGTGCCTCAACCCACTATTGGGCCCAACTGAACTAGGCCCAAACCCAGCCCACCCAAGCTCAGGCCAAGCCTTGCCAGGATCAAGCCCAGCCCAGACCAAACCCAAGCCCAAGCCATGCTAGGCCTGCTGCCTCAGCCCAGATGCCCAACGCGTCAAAACGACGTCGTTTTGGGTCTTCTTCTTCACCCGTTTTCCTGCACCGGGTCGGGTTATGGGTATCGCGACCCGGTTCATGACCCGGCAGTATCTCCTTCGTATGACCTCCGTTTTCGACGCCGTTTGTCACGTTTTCTTCGTCTCGTCGCCCACGTTCGGAATAGGAGTTCAAATTAAATTAAAATTAACCATAAAAAATAAATCCATAAAAAATAGCTTCGGGAATATATTAAAACATATCAAAAATCATATACCAATATGTATATATATATAAATAAATAAGATTAATTGAAGACGAAATCGTTCTTAAGATTGTAATAAACTAATGAACATTAATAAAATATTTATAAATATATATATATATATTACNGAGGATGCTTATATTTTAATTGTATATTTTGTTATTTGTATATTTTATTGGCATATGTGTCAAATGTATTTATTTGCAAGTGAATATTCTTTACTCTGACAATACACATGTGACAATGCAATATAATCCATGCACTTTTTAAGCACTCATATTAAATTGTGTTATGCAAATTCTATGCTTGAAGAAAAATGCATTCTTACTTATTTGCAACTAGCATTTACATAAATTTTTATGAGAGGTACATATATATGGCTGCTGAATATATATGGTGTTTGAGAGTACGTATTTTAATTTGTGTTTAAATCTTGTGTTTGTCAAAGTAAAAGAAGAAACTTCATATCAAGTATGATTTGGCACAAATTAATTTTAGAACTATGCACCATCAAATAATTGTTTATTTTGAATTTTATTTTCTACTTTATTCTTATTAGTAAATGTCGTTATTGTTAGAATTGAACTTGGCTTAAACTTCTAATCCCATATTTTCCTTATTGCCCAAAAATTTTCATTTGAATTGAAATTCGATCTACTTAAGTTTATTATATTTAGTCGTGTTATCGTGATGATTATACTTGGGCTGGTTCATATGCATTATTGGTTTTGTACTATATTTGACGAAACCCCTACGCTTTTCCGACAATATAAGTTTCAATGTTCTAATGACCATTTGTTTTGTGCAACAGCTCTACGAGACCATTGTGGCTTCAAGTTCCCAAGTTAGGCTTCTATTTCCAGGTACATTACGCAAATTTTTTTTGTCTATTTAGCACCTCATTCGCATGGAAAAACAACGTCTTGCTTAATTACGTGTCAATGTACATTTTGCTATGTCTCCATCGTTCATCTTTCAATGCTGCTGAATTTGTTTTCGTTATATGCAAACATGTTTAATGTTGACAACCGAATTCATTTGGAATTCCTTTTACACTTGCACTTCTGTGTCTTTAATCTCGGAACTCACAGTCGTGGCTTGTTCCACTCACGGCCTTGTCGCACTGCTTCTGTTTGAAAGTAAATATGGATAAGAGTTGGATGCAAGTGCGTAATAGATCACTCCCGGAATATGTTAATGGAGTCAAGGAGTTCATTACTTTTGCAAAAAACAATATGGAAGAGGAGGAGAAAATCAAATGTCCATGCTACCAGTGTAACAACTACTACTTCTTATACCCGGATCAGGTACACGACCACTTGATTGTGTACGGAATGCTCACGTCATACGATCCATGGGTGTATCACGGTGAGACCTTAAGCCCCCATGTCCACGAAGACATTGTAGATGATGATGCTTCGCTCGACGGTGAAGATGATGTCTTTGGGGACGGGACATGGGCAATGCTAAATGACTTGAACAACGAGGCTTTATTCACCGAATGGTCAAACTCATCAACATCTAATCCAGTCCAAGCTGATTGTCAAGTTACCTCAAATCCTTTCGCTAAGTTGTTCCATGAAGCTTCACTTCCAATGTTCAACGGGTGTAAACTTTCAAGGATTTCGGTCCTAGTTAAGCTGCTGCACTTAAAGACATCGAATGGATGGACAAACAAATCCTTCGACATGCTGTTGCAATTACTAAACACAATCCTTCCAGTCGAGTCGGGTCTACCTTCTTCATACTACAAGGCAAAACAAGTCATCCGAGATATAGGACTCCACTATGAGAAAATAGATGCATGCAGAAATGATTGCATACTGTTTTGGAATGAATTTAAGGACTTGGATGTATGCCCAACATGTAATGCACCGCGCTATAAGGACCGTGCGTTTAGTAACAAAAAAGTGGCACATAAGATACTAAGATATTTCCCATTGACTCCACGGTTGCAGTGGCTGTACCTATCCAAGAAAACAGCCCGTGACATGATGTGGCACCATGAAATGAGGGTTGACGATGGCACCCTAAGGCACCCGGCCGATGCTGAAGAATGGCAGAATTTTGACAAATCTTTCCCCATATTTGCTAGTGAGCCAAGAAATGTAAAGCTTGGACTTGCTTCTGATGGTTTTAACCCGTTTGATAACATGTCAACATCTTATAGCATGTGGCCCGTTACTGTTGTCCCATATAATTTACCCCCGTGGTTATGTATGAAGGACCCTTTTCTCATGTTGACTTTGCTAATCCCGGGTCCTTCATCGCCGGGGAATGATATCGATGTCTATCTTCAGCCACTAGTTCAAGAATTGAAAAAACTTTGGGATGAGGGCGTGCAAACATTTGACGCAGCAACTAATGAACTATTTCAAATGCATGCCGCTCTTTTGTGGACTATTAACGATTTCCCTGCTTATGGAAATCTATCGGGCTGGTCTACAAAAGGGAAACAAGTGTGTCCTATATGTAATATTGATGCCTCTTTCCTCTACTTGAAACATGGCCACAAGCTTGCTTACGTCGGACATCGATGGTTCTTACCGGCTGGCCATCGGTTACGGAACAACCGATGTTATAGTTGTAGGGAGGGTCGAGCACGGCCTACAGCTTTGACGGGGGATGAAATTTGGGCTCAACTTCAAAACGTTAGCCAACCCACCTTCGGTAAATTGTCTTGTGGTCGGAGAAAACGGAAGCATGCTGATTCAAATACTAATTGGCGCAAAGTTTCAATATTTTTTGATTTGCCATACTGGCGAACTCTTCAATTGCAGCATAACTTGGATGTTATGCATATTGAAAAGAATGTGTGTGATAGTTTGTTAGGAACACTGATGGGCCTCGAAGGAAAGACAAAGGATACCTACAATACTCGCTTGGATTTAGAGGCTTTGGGCATTATGCAAGACCTCCATCCAGTACGCACGGATGGATCCGTGTATTTGCCCCCCGCATGCTACATGCTCAGTGATGCTGAAAAGAGAAAAGTTTGCCAATTCCTTATTGATGTGAGGCTTCCCGATGGGTATGCCTCCAACATTTCACGGTGTGTTAACATGAGCGAAACAAAAATATCCGGCTTGAAGAGCCATGATTGTCACATCCTTATGCAGCGGTTGCTTCCAATTGCACTGCGTGGTACCCTATGCCGAGATGTTTGTACTGCGATAATTTAATTGTGCTTGTTCTTCTGAGAGTTGACGTCGAGGACGTTGACGAAAGAATCTTTATTACAAATTGAGAAGTCCATTGCTGTTACATTGTCTGTCCTCGAGAAGATGTTTTTTTTCCTTCATTTTTCGATGTCATGGTCCACTTACCAATTCACCTCGCACGCGAAGCAATACTAAGGGGCCCGTGTCAGTATCGTTGGATGTATCCTTTTGAAAGGTACTTCTTTGACCAGTTTGACTCCGTTGTTATAAACTAGATGCCTCCGTTACATTAGCGCACACATGTATAGTTATCAATTTTCCACTTTCTAGGTACTTACACAAGCTGAAATGTTATATCCGTAACAAAGCGCGTCCCGAAGGATCGATTGCCGAGTCTTACGTCGCAAACGAATGTCTTCTCTTTTGCTCCATGTATCTTCGTGATGTGGAGACAAGGTTTAATAGACCGGAAAGAAACTACGATGTCAATTTATCTAATGAGAGGTCTACATTTTCTACATTCTCGCATAAGGCCCATGGTCTTGGCAGAAAGAAATATAAAGAGCTTGACATGATCAAGTGGACGAAGATCCGATGGTACGTTTTGAACAATTGCACCAAAGTCCTTCCCTATATTGAGTAAGTAAAACGCAAATATATTTACTCCACGTTTGAAGTTTTTGTTAATGCTTTTAACAAAGTATGGGGTTTTGTAAAGTTCACTACGTATACCTCTATTTGTAGTGAACACAGAGAACAAGTCAGTGGTGAAATTACTATGGACATTCATGTGTACCAGTAGACACATTTTCCTCGGTGGCTGCTACAGCGGGTATGTATATCGAAATACATTTTGCACTGTTTTGGGTTGCACTTCTATCGGCTGTTAACAATGTTAAACTCAGTTGCTGTTTGTGATCCGTAATATGCAGCTGCGTGAGTTTGATGCCAGCGACATTGATGGCACAGTCGACAATATGAAACGGCTTGCTAGAGGTCCCGATAAGAGAGTTTTTCGGTACAGTGGCTGCCTTATAGGTGGACATAGGTTTCGCACAATCGACCGCGACAAATGTCGAGCAACTCAAAATAGTGGTTTGGTCGTTAAAGCTGAACATGGAGGTGAAGAAATCAATTTCTACGGTGTACTCCGGGATGTCTTTGAGCTAAGATATGGAGGAGAACATCAGAAAGTCTTCATTTTCAAATGTGATTGGTGGGACCTTGGCAGCCGAAGCAGATTCACCACTGATGAATTTAATATCCTAAGTATAAGAGCATCCAAGACATGGTACAAGAACGACCCGTACGTACTCGCAGCTCAAGCGGAGGAGGTTGTATATCTACCGGACCCAAAGATGGGAAAGGGTTGGGTTGTTGTTGAGCGTGTGCCGCCCCGCAACTTGTATGACGTTCAAGTAACCAAACCGGTTGTTGATACATCGGTTAAGGATGCTTATCAACAGAACGAGTGTGTTGGCGACTTTGACATAAATTTGGGAGAGGAATTTTCACATACACGAAGGACGGATATGGATGGTCAGCTTGTTAGTGTCTCGGGTGTTGCGATAAACGAGGGTGTGCATTGTGACAGCACAATTAGGCATAATGGATCCTCTACTGAGGACTCCGATGGTGATTCATAATTTTTTTGTAACTTTATTAACTTCGGCATGCATATGTTGCTATTGACGGTTATATATTTTGCGTGTCATGTTTAATTTGTGTGTTGTAATCTATGTGAAACTACTGTGAGGTTTGCATAATTAACTTTCCTTGTTGGATATCGTAAAATATGGGATGTTCAAATATTTATGTTCCACGACCACTTGATTGAATGCTGTGCAGGTAGGATCTAATCAGTTGCTGATTTTTTAAAATGTTGGGTAAAAAGCTACCATTGCGACGAGGACAAAGCACATCCAAACCACCGACGAAAACGAGGGGAGAAACACGCTCCGAACATTGCGGGTTTAACATGCCCAGGTTTAACATTCTAACCCTTATATACGGTTTGTCTAACTTGGTTGCTGCATTCAATGACATTTTTAGTAATGACTAATGGACTAACACAGCGGCTGTAAATTGCTTTCATTGACCGCAGGGAATGAATGGGTTAGTGTGCGTAGAGGAGAAGCGGATAGTGTTCAAAGCACCGCACCGACACCCGGACGCGAGATGACATCGACACATAACGTTTCACGTGTCGGACCAAAAACAAAAGGTGAAAAACCAAAATACTTTGCTGCCCCTAATGGGATGGTCGAAACAGAATATTATAATTTTCTGTTTTTGTATAGGCAAAGGCGTTGCAATGTCTCAACCATTGCCTCCGGTACGCCGAAGTCCAAGAAACCGGGTGAATGTCCAGCTTTTTAAGAGTGTAGATGAGCGTGACGAACCTCATTCTCCCATACAAAGTTAGTCCTACGTTTATATTTTAATTTAATTTGAAGGCATACAACTTATTTAATGTGTTAAATATATTTGTTTTGGCAAATTTAATAATTGTTGATAGCGAAACAATAGCATCGTTGATTTTTATGATTGAACATGTATTTTTGTGTGTGGAACAACCGCTGGTTTTTTATTGTCGATGTAGGAGTGTGCGCGCCTCAAACAAGCCGTGTGCTACGAAGTTTGCCACGGGAAGCACGAGCGTTTCGTGCGACATCGGCACGTCGCAAAGGCATTGTCGAGCCTATGATTGTTGACTGCAGTAGTAATGGAACCGAAAGTAATGAAGATGAGGACGATGCAACTCTTGCATCCTCGTCTTTACTTTGTGATGCTGTGGAAGACCTGCCCCAAGAGGACCAAAACGTTGGCAGCGAACCGAACGATGATGATGCGACGCTGCCACCTGAAACTACTGATGGCTTGGATGTTGGTGACAGCGGGCACATGGAAGCTGAACATGGAAGTGAACAGCTTGCTGCCACAACAGCTTCAAACGGTAAGGAATTGTAGTTTTTTTGACATGTATTTGTGGGATTGATAAAAATGTGCATGATAAAGAATGTGGTTGTCGGAGTTGCTATTTTTAGCTATCTTAATCCACTAATATCAACAATTACATTTTTTCAGCTACAGCACCGGTTAGGAAGCGTGGACCAACTAGAAGTCTTACCGTTTTGCGGAAGAAGTTCCCAAATATGGGGATTATGAAGGTTACCGTGCCCAAGCATGTGATGCGGTTTGTTGGTGCATTCTCCCAAGAAATCACCACTGAAATTGGGGCACTAATAAGAAGCAAAGCCCCGCCTCATGTTAATGAATGGAGTGACATCCCTAACAATAGGAAAGAAGATATATTGGACGAATTGAAGGTGAAGACATTTTTTGACACTTACATTCCATAAAAATATATATATGTGAACTTAGTCATAAGCTGCAGCAGCAAATGCGTCGATTGTGTACTGATTTAACTATTTGCCACATTGTTGCAGCGGAACTTTGACTTCGGTGACGAACCACACAACTACGAAGTGCTGCACAACCAGTTGAAGAAACAATTCCGCAGCTGGCGATATAGGCTGAAAGAGAGGTATGATAAGTGTAGCACGGAGGAAGAAGTTGTCGCTGCTTGTCCGAGAGAGGTTGCTTTGCATGAATGGCTGTTGGCCGTTGAGAGGTTCAAGTCTGAAAAATTCAAGGTACTACCAAAACCAGCAGCTATACAATCGGTTGAAACTTTTCAAATTAATTTTGCTAACGTGTGATTTAGACGTGCAGAAAATGAGTGCAACGAACAAACATAATAGAGGTGCAGCCCGAATTAATCATAGTTCGGGCACGAGGTCGTTTGCTAGACTTGCAGGCGAGGCCACGCAGCCGGTAAGAGTGAGTTTTGATGTCTAAATTGAACTTGGCTAAATTTTTTGCAACAAACTAATTCCTGAACTTGTTTGCTTATTAATTGAATAGGACGGATCGGTGGACCGGTATGCATTGTGGTATACCACCCACTACAACGCAACCAAGAAGAAATGGGTGGATGAGAAGTCCAAATCGGTTTATGTGAGTATCTTAAATTGTACAACAACTTGATAAAAAATAAATGGGTTTAAATTGCAACATAAATACTTAGAAAGATAACGTAGTACAATATATATACATATAAAAATATTTGCTGCTATATTTAGTGAGGGATTGCAACACATTCACGGATGTTATTTAATATACTATGATTTATTTGATTGAATAGGCGTCAAATAGCATGTAGTGGATTGTAACGCTGATTAGCTTGTCTTGTGGAAGTTCATGAAAGTACACATTGACGATATAGATGATATAAATTCAGCGATAACTTAAATTCCAAAAAAACTTATACGAAATTCTTAATTATACATGGATGATGCTGTTTATGCAAGAGGAGTTACTAAGGCTACGAGATTCGGAGGAGGGATTAGAGTTGACAACCGATGAGATATTCGACAAGGTGCTGCCTCCTAAACGTGGCCATCAAGTTGGCATGGGTCTTGGCCCATTGCATCATTTAAAGCGAGGACAAATTGATACGGCTGCGGTTGAACAGGAGATGCAAGAAACGAGGGCATGCAATGAAGCATTGAAGCTTCAAAACCAGCAGCTTGCAGCATGTATGGCTGAGATGGAGGCAACACTCAAATCCTTGCAAGGCCATATTGAGTCACTGACACCTGGGTGGCATAGTCAGCCCCGCCATGATACTTAGCGGGTCATTTGGGTACGTTGTCATTCTCTTTGAATTTTTTATTTTTTGGGTTATACAAAAGTTTATTGCTGCATATTTAGGAAGACTGATAATTATATTTCAGTTTAATCTAGCTGTGAGACATTGGTTGTATGTTAAGCACTAAACATCAAATGTTAAAGTTGGGATTATGTGTTTTGAGAATGCTGTGGAATGTTGAAGTAGTGTCGAAATGCAAAAAACATTGGGATAAGGTTGCTGTTTTGTTGTTTTTTGGGTGTTCCAATTGTTTAGAAGAAGTTTTACAGCAAGTTTTTTGTGTGGTGGCAGTTGCATTCATATTTGTGAGACATTGCTGCTAGGTTGTGGAATATACATCAAATGTTGAAGTTGGGAATATGTGTTTTGACATGTAATAGCAATTTTCAGTGTACATTTGTTGCTGTTTTTGGTGTTGAGTATGTTTTAGAAGCATGTTTCCTTCAAGCGGAGGAGGTTGGAAGTATTTGATGAAATTTTGTTTGGTTGCTGATTTTTTGTTTTTTGGGTTATCATTTTGAAATGCATCTAGCTTGCTACTGTCAATGTACAAATTTTGTTGTTTTTGGAGTTCCAAATGGTTTAGAAGCATGTTTCATTAAAGCTATAAATAGTTGGAAGTATTTGATGAATTACGACGGTTGCTGTTTTTTTTGTTTTTTGGGGGATCCTTGTGAAATGCAACTAGCTAGCTACTGTGAATGTACAAGTTGTTGCTGTTTTTTGGTGTTGAGTATGTTTTAGTAGCATGTTTCCTTCAAGCGGAGGAGGTTGCAAGTATTTGATGAAATTTTGTTTTTTGGGTTATCATTTTGAAATGCAACTAGCTTGCTACTGTCAATGTACAATTTTTGTTGTTTTTGGTGTTCCAAATGGTTTAGAAGCATGTTTCATTAAAGCTAAAAATAGTTGGAAGTATTTGATGAATTACCATGGTTGCTGTTTTTTTTTTTTGTTTTTTGGGGGATACTTGTGAAATGCAACTAGCTAGCTACTGTGAATGTACATTTTGTTGCTGTTTTTGGTGTTGAGTATGTTTTAGAAGCATGTTTCCTTCAAGCGGAGGAGGTTGCAAGTATTTGATGAAATTTTGTTTGGTTGCTGATTTTTTGTTTTTTGGGTTATCATTTTGAATATTGAAGAAAAAAACCAAAAGGGGTGTCTTATTTGTGCAGGGTATTTCCAGATTCGCAACGCAGTTTTTGACGTCAAAGAAGCTCGTTTTGGTGAGTCATGACTTCTATTTAGGACACATTGCTGATAGGTTCTGCAAAATGTATATGCATGTTGAAGTTGGGCAGCTTACTGTTAATATTTAACAGCTATGTATATTTTGAGAATGCTGTGACAAGTTTATGTTGTGTGAAAATGCAACTACATAGAAATTTGTTAGCTGAACTTTTGTTTTTGGGTTATCCAAATGTTAGGACATAATTTTTAATTCAAGCACTAGAGTGGTGGAAGTGCTTGAATGAAAAATTTGTGCAACCTATTGGACAAGTTAGATGTTGTGTATAATGTTAATGAAGTATGGTATGTAATTAGCAAACATGGTTGTGCAAGCATGGATTCATATGAATGTGTCTTGATAAATTAAATGCAATTTGTTAGTGATGAATTTAATATGTTTATTATACAATTGGGGTTGTGATGTCATAATGATATATTGCTTGAGTGTCACAATTACAGGCAAAGGATAAACTAGATGCCTCCCTTGTATTTCTAACATTAAACATAGAATCTATCACAAATGGTATAGTGTGATGGGAAAAAAACAAAAAACCCATCAATAAACTTTCCTTATGGACGGTCACAATAACTTATATGTGATGGAAAATCGTCACAAACGCGTCACAAAACATATGTATAAGGGACGGACGTGAACTGTGAACTGTGACAAATAAATATCCGTGACGGATAACCGTCACAAAACAATCACAACAACGATATGTATAAGTGACGGCTAAGAACGGCGACAATTATATATCCGTGACGGGAAACCGTCACAAAACCGTCACAACAACAATGTTTACGTGACGGATACAAACCGTGACAAATATATATAAGTGACAGAAACCCGTCACAAAATTGTCACAGAAAAGCGTTGTTGGCCCCACAAAGTCAAGGGCAACTGTGACGGAAATCCGTCACAAAGTCGTGACTTAACTGTTCTTTCGTCACGGTTATCTTGCCGTCACAATTAAGTAACAGTGACGGTTAAGGGGTCACAGTTGTGCCATTGTGACGGAAACCCGTCACAATATCGTGACTAAAACTCACAATTGTCACGGTTGTTTGTCCGTCACATTTAATTAACAGTGACGGTTAGTCGTCACTATACTGTCACAAACGTCATTATTGTGACGGAATATTAGCCGTCACTTAATCCTTGCCGGCGGGTGACTCGCCGAAAAATTACAATGTGTCAGAATATAAGTGACGGATGTTTGCCGTCACTAACACTTCATTTTTAGTGACGATAAACAGTAAACGGTCACTGAAGAGAATTTGTGTCGGGGCTATTTCGAAAGCACTGTGACGGGTTAGTTACCGTCACAGTTGGTTGATTATGTGACGTATCCATCACAAATAATATACGTTGTGACGAATTTGCTTCCGTCACAAAACAGCCTTTTTTTTTTGTAGTGAGTACACCAAAAAAAGAGCCTCTTTAACAAAATAGACAACAATAGACAAAACATGCATTGCTTAATCTGGCGTGCCAGAAATTATGGGCGACATCCTTAATAATAACATCGCTTATTTGTAAGTAAAAGAGGACTCTTTTTCCTGTAGTGTTGCCTATTGTTAACATTTTAAATAATATAAAAAAATTATGTTAGGATAGGCAACACTTGTGGCAAACACATTGTCGCCTATTTGGGCATAAATATGCGACACAGTACTTTACTAGTGTTGCCTATTTGTTTTGTAAAATAATATAACTTCAAAATAATATTAACATTGTAATTGGCGACACTGTTCTCCAATAGCATCGGCTATTTGGCCGTAAATAGGAGATATATATATATATATATATATATATATGTATATGTATTTTAACTAGTGTCACCCATATGTTTTGTAAAAATGATATATAAATTTTAAATAATATTAACATTATCAAATTATAAGATATTGATGATATTACGCACTAAATACAATCCACGAGTGAGCAAGTCAATTGTTTGCAATGATCCAATAACGAAAGAAGAGTCATTTGTTAAACATATACATGTGAATCATGCCATGTAAAGTTTTAGTTTTTTTTTTTTCTTTTTTTTTTTTAATAAAATTGGAGAGGAAATTTTACGCTTTGGATGTCTCGGTGTGTTGTATAACTATTATGTATAGTAATAAATGAATACAATAAAATATTTAGTACATATCAATACATGAAAAAGAGATGTGTAAGATTATAGTGGAGCCCACATTTTAATACACCATATGGTATATAATTAATGAGGAGGAAGGAGGTGGTTTAAGATGTTGGTCTCTTGCTAGTGATGAGGACATGATGTGGGTTAAAGCAATGAAAGCCAAATACTTTCCCCACTCATCCTATATACGTTGTAAGAAGAAGAAAAAGAACTCTTCTTGGTATTGGGAGGGGAGCCTGAGTATCCGAAGTTTACTTCATAACGAAATTTAATTCATATCGGTAAAGGAAATTCAGTGAACTACTGGGAGGATCCTTGGGTCCCCAACTGTCCTAATTATCTACCCAATCCGAGGGAGGAGGATTGTCTTCAAAGGATGGGTATGGTGGAGTCGCTGTTTCAGAGGGGAGGCAGGTGGCATGTGACTATGTTGGTAAGTTTGTTTAATTCGAACACGGTGAGGAACATATTAGGAATTTTTTGGCACAACTTTGAGGTGGATGACAAAATGGTGTGGCTCCCAGAGAAGTCAGAAAAATTCTCAGTGAAATCGGTGCACCATCTTATTCACCCGGTGGAGGAGATCTCGAGAGGCTGGTGGGCTCTTTTATGGTCATCCACTGTCCATGAACGTCTTAAATTCTTCATGTGGAGGACTGCTAACAAAGGCATCCCCACTCTTTCGAGACTGGCTGAATTGCACTGTGGAACTGGGGAAACGTTCTGCCATCATGGATGAGGGGCTATTGAAACGAAGGTTCATGTCTTCTTCAAACGTCAAGTTGCTCAGGCTATGTGGTTTGCTTCTAAATGGAATGTTAAATGGGATAACCTGCATTCTAAGTATGGGATGGATTACTTGGGTTTGTTGTTTCCCCCTGGCGTTTACAGGCTTGCTCATAAGGATGATTCTGTTGACTTGTTGCTATTCGCTATGTTATTGTTGAATCGGATTTGGGATGCAAGAAATGATTTGGTGTTTTCAGGTAAGCCTTTCTAGCTGGAGACTAGCATCCAGATGGTGAATGGAAAATTTAGAGAATTTCAGGCTTCTAGAGAGGTTTCTTTGCCTGTGGGTGTGGATTCTGGTGAGCTCTATGGTCAAGTTTGGACTCCTCCACCTACTAGAGTCATTAAACTCAATTCAGATGTTGCTATCAAGAGTGATAGGGGAATTATTTATGCCACAGTGGTTGCCAAAGAAAGTTGTGGGAGGATTTGTGCTGCCCATGTCTTGAAGGAAAAATGTAATATTCCTACTGCAGGAGAGTGCTTTTGCATTCTGAAGGCTGTCCAAATTGCTTATCAAGAAGGCTAGAGGAAGGTTGTTTTTGAAAATGATGCAAAACTGGTGATCCAGAACTTGAACAAGGAGGAGACAACTTTTGCCTACTGGTCTATGTCTAATTTTATAGTCTCTATTAAATCTCTATGTCGTGTTTTCAATTCTTTTACTTTTGTGTGGACTCCCAGGAATGCAAATTCACTTGCGCATGAAGTTTGTAAATAGGCAGCCCATTCGGATTTTGCTGGCAGTGTTTTGCTAGATGTTTTAGACTCTTTTGTTTCCCCTAGATCGACCCTTGGGTAATGATGTTTGGCTGTCTCCTGTTGTATCGGTCTGGTGCTGTTTTGGTTTACATAACACTCTCCTTTAGCAAAAAAAAAAAAGATGCATTAGGTTTTACGGTTGTTTTCCAACTTTCTCTTCTTATCTCTTTTCTTTTTTTCTTTACCTTTGCGTTTCGTATCAAGTTCAAGGACTTTTTTTTTTTGATAAATTAGAAAGGAAATATTTTATCACCATGCTTTAAATTCAAAATTTGATATTAATCACCAGTAATTTTTGCCAACTAAGCTGTCTTTTAATAAACATGAAACTTTTTTAAAGTTAGTTCCATGTACACTCTTTCACGTTTGATTATATTACAACTTGCTTTTTTTAGTTTTTAAAAATTTTAATTACATCTATTACTGTTGAGAATCTTATTTAATTAAAAAATGATAAAATTATCATTTTATATAAAAAAATGTGGAAGTGATTTGAAAAGACGCGTTGCTTTGGTTTTCATATATATATATATATATATATATATATATTTTTTTTAAATATTTGGTGATTTATTGATGTGTTTAAGGTGCTGTGTTTTTGTTTTTAGCTTCTTCTTTTTTTTTTTCTAGCTTTCCAAGTTATGAAATTGAGATTGTCCATCCACAGTAAAAAAACATATTTTCTTCAATAATAAAAATTCATAATTTATTATTTTTGTTTAAAAAAATTAACAAAAGAAGAAAAATTAAGAAAAGTACAAACAAAATCCTTATAAAAAGCAACGTTTTCTTTCTCAAAACCAAAAAAGAATTTCTTTTTTCTAGCCTTTTAATTTTGCTAGCCGAGTTTATCTCATTCTGAAATTTGTATTTTTGAGTGTTCTCTTCCAAGTAATTCCTAATTTTTTTTATTTTAATCAATTATATTGTTGATTTTATATTTAAATTAGAAATTTGTCCAACAATATGTCAAAACGTTACCATTAAGTTTAAAAGTGTGTGGGTTTCACTTTCAGTTCTGTTTTCAATAGTTTTTATTATTATTTAAGAATGAGAAAATTTTCATTTCTTTCGTAGCCCATAATCTATAAATATTTGAATGAAATGCCTGGAAACTGAAAAACTGGATTTCAGAAAACCACAATGACATCTATATAAATGTAAAAAAAATAGACAAGATCAAGTAAAATAGAAATAAAAGTAGTTTCAGAAAGAAAAAATCTGAAAATTTAAGTACCCACTTTCATGCTTCCCAAAAGAAGAAAAAAAGAAAGAAAGAGAAGAAATAATAAAGGTGAGAAAAATAATAACTGTGAGAGAGAAAGATGGACAAAGAGTAAAGAATGAAGAATGGTAGGTGGTTGGTGGTATGCATTGCTTCTAGCTATTTTTCAAAAAATTTAAATTAATATTTATTATTTTTTTATTGCAACAATACATAAATTAATAAATAGGGATATTTAAGTTATTTTGTATGATTTATAGATCATGAGAAAATACTTTTTGATGGATGGAATTTTTCTGTAAATAAGATAATTGAAATTTCTAAAAACTGAAATAGCAGATTGCAAAAGCATCAAGGGGTATACATAGAATTAACCCAACTTCCTTATAAAGCAACTAAAAGGTTGCATATGCATAGCATTTTTGGATTTCAATTTTTTTGCATGTATATTATTAACCTTATGTTAGTCAAAGGTTAGAAAATATATTCTAACTTAGCTAGTTCATCAAGGCTAAATCTTTCATACACACCGAACAAGAAATTAAGGAAATAAATAGAATAAAAAAGTTTATAACAAACCGAATCACATAGAACGTGTATAATTAAGTAATTTCAACAACTAATTAATAAGATGAAATGCATGATTAAACATATCGATTTAACAAAGAAACAATCATTCATAGACAATGTAGAATGTCATTTACATTTTAAAATAATTAAAATATAAAATATTATTGATTGTGAAAAGCGTGGGTGAAGCTTCTAAATTTAAATACAACTTTAAAGCGCAAGATTAATAATATATATATATATATAATACGTACCATGCATAACACACCAGAATAAAATTGATTAAAAAAATGAAAAAGAAAATCACTTATAAATTTAGCACCAATTAGAGAGAATCAAGTGCCCTTTAGTTTGAGGATTCATATCAATCTTCATATATATATATATATATATATATATATATAAGTTATTTAAATAATAAATGAATAAATATGTTATAAAAAAAAATTAGCAATCTAAATCATTTATGTTTTTATTTATAATTTAATTGTAGCTTTTAGATTCTAAATAATAATGTAACAAATAGAAGATATATCTATGACTATATATATATATATATATATATATATATTCGTATTATCAAAAGCATTCAAAATTCTTCAAGAAATAAAAAATGGCTGGGGAGATGAAGATCGAGATCATTAGAAGAGAAAGCATAAAACCATCTTCTTCAACACCCGAGCACCTCAAACACTACAAGCTCTCACTTTTAGATCAACTTGTTCGTCCATCCGTTTACATATCTCTGGTTCTTTTCTATCCCTGGAATAATGATTTTCCAACCAACCAAACACTACTCCAGAAGCTAAAGAATTCGCTCTCAAAAACCTTAACCCGCTTCTACCCACTTGCCGGAAGAATCAAAGGAAACATCTCCATTGATTGTAAAGACGATGGAGCCCTTTTTGTCGAAGCTCGAATCCATGGCTTCCTCTCAACCTTTCTGCAAAACCATGACAAACATTCTAAGCTTCCGGAACCATTTCTTCCACCAAAGACTGAACTTCTAAAACCGATCTCACCGCCTTTGCTTGCCGTACAAGTCAGTTCCTTCGACTGCGGTGGAGTCTCAGTGGCTTTGTACATGTCCCATAAGTTTGGAGATGGAGCTACGTTTAGTAGATTCGTCAAGGACTGGACTTCCCTTTCTCTTGACCCATCTCAAACCCTACTTCCACTTCTCGATTTCCACGTATCTTCCTCCTTCCCGCCCTCCATTTCTGCCGTCCATCCTCCGCCAGACGAGCCTAAAAGAGCCGCCGTCACCGCCGAGAAATGCGCCGCGAGGAGGTACGTGTTCGATGCGTCCAAGATCGCCACTCTGAAAGCCAAAGCTGCAGGTGCATTTGAATATTTTTTTTTATTTTCCAAAGCTTCAGCTATTAAGGAGTGAATACTATTTTTTTATATGTATATTTTTTTAAATTATCTTTCAAATGTAAACTCAGCTTTTTATAAGTTTATTTTAGATTTTTTTTAATGTTTTTTTCATTTTTTTTATGTAGAACTGGTTTTTTTTTTTTTTTTAGTAGAAGGACGTGTATATTATTTCTTTTATATATATTTTTTTAACATTTTTACTCATATATAGGCACAGTTATTTTGAACTTATTTTACATCTTTATATATATATTTTTTATTAAAATGTTGAGTTTTGAACACTTACCTTTTTAAAAAATTTTAGCTTTTGATACAAAATTGAATTATCATTTTTTTTATATTTTTATATATCAGGTTTCAATGACATTCTGTGGCCAACACGCACTGAAGCTATTATGGCCCTGATATGGAGATGCGCGATGATTGCATCGAGACTGAACAAAGGGTTTTACATGCACTCAGTGGTGCACCAACTTGTCAAGTTCCGGAGAAAAGTTGAACCGCATTTCTCTGAAAATTCCATAGGAAACTTTGTGCAATATTTTTCAGCACAGGCAGAGGAAGGTATGGTGGAGCTTCCGGATTTGGTATCTCAGCTCAGGAAAGGAATTGAAGAGTTTGGTAAGAAAGAAGCGAAGAGACTTGGAGGGGATGGTTGGATGGAAGAGATTTTTCAGTCCTGGAAAGAGAGAAAAGACATTTCTATTAGAGAAGATACAAATCTATATGCATACACTAGTTTATTTGGTTTTCGTTTGTATGAAAGTGATTTTGGTTGGGGAAAACCAATATGGATGAACATAGATACTGGAAGTTTTCTCAATAACTTTGTTTTGTTGACAAGCACTAGAGATGGTGATGGAGTAGAAGCTGTTGTGACTCTTAGTGAAGAAGATATGCTATTATTTGAACTTGATCCTGAGCTTCATTCATTTGCTTATCTTTCAAATCCAAGCTCTGTGTTAATGTCTGAAATTGGTGGCAACCACCTTTCTAGGCTTTAATTAGAATCATAATATATCATGCATATTATTATGTATGGCATCGTGGGAGATGTTTACATATAGATGGTAATTCAATATGATATTCTGAATTACTTAAAATGACTATAAAGGTTTTGAGTTTGAATATTTATAGAATTTTATGTGATGTGTGATAAGAAAAAAAATATTGTATTTTCAGTAAAATTATGTAAATATTTGAAGTGTACTAGTGGTTGTTGCATGTGTGGCATTATTGTTAATGATATATTTTGCTCAGTTTGTTGCTTCCGAAATTAAAAGAAAAGGGAATGTGATCTACCATAGTGTAATAAAACAAACGATTTTCTTTCGATTATGTTTTCGATCTGAAAAGAAATGGAAGAAGAAAATGGAGAAAAATCCAAACAATTTTTGGCAGTTTGACACGCTTGTGGACGGCAAAATGACATCAATTACCCCTATTTCTGCATCACGTGCAGCGCAGATGATTGATTCCGTTTGGTTTTTCGACAGAAGATGAAATGTGTAACAGAGCCAATTTCCATAAAGAAATATACAAGAGAGACTAGAGGCGTCTGAAAACCATTCAACTATAGGATGTTAACATTCATAATTATGGACGTTTATGGCAAAACTTAAATTGACAAAATGTTTGCAAAATTATAATTTAGATCTCAATTTCCTAAGCTTGTTATTCTTTCAAAATATCAAGTATTATGTTTAGAGAACCGGTATCGCATCACATTCAATAATATATAGTTTTACTATTCAGGATTCATTTATCAATCTTTAAATCATTTCAAATACTAACATTAGAAAAATACATATTTACGGTTTTCTAGATCTTTACAAGATTAAAAAAAATTCTAGTATTTCTGGAGTACAAAGCCACTCAGTACTCCTATCGTTCAGCATTTGACATGTATGTTACATTTTCCATGTCAGAAATGACTTCTCTTCTCTATTTGCAATGTTTTGTGCTTTCTTTTTCTCCGTTTTCATATCTTACTTTCACTAGTATTTTTGTGGATGGGCTGAGGTGAAAAGAATAAAGATATGATAGTTTAGAAGTAGAAAGCCGGTTTAGAAACTTTTCTCTCGATTGGTCACCATATTCAATTTAGAAACTTTCCTCTCAATTGGTCACCATATTCAATTTCAAATGTGATAGCTTAGTGGTAAAAAACCGATTTAATCTTCACACATATAAATCTAGAAGTTTAAGTTCGAATTTTGACATGATATGTTATTGTCTCAAATGTTCCCATTCTGCAATATTGCGCAGCACATGACCTATGGTCTGATACTTAGAATACTACTAGCTAGGAAATTATTTTTTTCATCAAAAAAGAAAATACCAACCTTTCATTTACTTTTTCATTCTCTCTTCAAAAACCCAATTGTATAGACTAAGGTTTATGATTTGAAAAGAGAAGCTTTGTCAAAGCTTTTCTTCCACATATATTATAAAAACTATATGCAAATTTAGCTATTTTATTGACTATTTTAAAAGGATTGATTTTTTTAATCAAGTTTTTATTATAGAAAAAAACTAAATAAATAATTAAATACATTCAATTAATATTTGTCATTTCAGCAAAAATTTTACCGGTGATAATCACCACTTTAGTGATAAATAGCAAAACTCTTTTATTTATTATCGTACAAATATCATATATTTTTATCTATTGATGGAGTAGACTCTGCATGCCGAATATGACAACCAAAATTATTTTTCCTTTAATTTTTACTACTATTTAATTATTAAGATTATTAAAAGATGATTATTAGGTATATAATATATTATTTTTGTTATATTTATTATTTTAGGACTTTCTTTTAATTAAAATTAATCAATTAGTAATTCAATTTTTCGTTATCATATTAAACTGCTTTATTTTAGATTCTAAATCATAAAAGGAAATTAATTCACATTATTTTAATGAGTGATAGTATTATTTTTTTTTAAAAAAAAAAAACCTTAGCAATGTTGACATGGTACAAACCGGATCAAATTTATTGACATGGTACAATTTGATTAACCCAAATTGAGATGGAGAGAATCCATGCCCAGAAAGGAGAAAACTAGGAAAGCTAGAAAGATCGATGTTCTAACTAAATCTGGTAAATTTCAACACAACCTGTTAATACGATACGAACATGAACGATTTTTACGAGTTTGGATTTATCTGAAACAGATTGGATTGATAATGGGTCAACACGTTATGAACCCGTTATCTTAACGGGTTTACCCGCTAAAACCCGTTAGACCCATTAAAAACTCATTAGTCCTTAATGGCATTTTAGTAATTTATTAATAAAAAAAAACTTAATTTACTAATAAAGATAGATGTAGTACAAGCTTTATTATATTCAAAAGATTGGTTTTTTAGAAAGGGAAGTAATTTACATTTACATTTATATATATATATATATTACTATTTTTTTTAACATCAATATTTCTAATTTTATTATATATTCAGTTTTAGATGATGCCATTAATTTAGAAAAACTCACAAAAAATGACATTATATCGAGTGTTAAACAAGTTAAATTAGGACAATGCTCTAACACATTTTCTATTGATGATTAGATATATTGAAATTTAAGTGGTATGCATTATTTAATTTTTCTATATCAATTTGGATAATAATATACAATTTAACTTTTTTTTAGGTGTTTTGCCTTTAAAGTTGTGCTCATTATGGTTGAAGATGTCATATTCATCGGATTGTCTATGCAAAAAATGAAAATGTGGTTGAAATNATCACTTATCATTTAATTATCAAAACAACATATATACCTAATAATATATATATATATATATTTGTTTTTTTAAAAATTAATTAGATTCATTTAAATTCTTTTATTTTAAATTAGCACATAGGATTCACCGATGATGAATCACTAGTCAGCATGACAAGTATTATTTATGCTACTCACAAATTAATGATATAATTTTAAAACAAATAAAGTAAAAGATCGACAATTTAGTTTTATTTATTTACTAAGCTGAGGAAATGGTTTGGGTAAATCCTCTACTTGTCACATATAGATAAAAGTAAAGATGACTGTTAGATATGGAAAAAGTGAGTGTGTAAAAACTTATTGTAATTGTTCTTTGAGCTGTGAAAGGGTGGCCTTCCTCATTCTTTTTTTTTTTAAGTTAATTTCATGAACACCTCCTGAAGTTTAATATAATTTCACATTAAACTTTATGGTTTTGAAAATCATTTATATACCTCATCGTTAACCGCTTTATATAAAAAGTAATATAGTAACTACCCTCAATTAATCTGCTGCTCAATAAGTTTAGGTTGGCTGAAAAGTATGAGCTGAATTGCCTTAGTATCATCATCAGATTTCTTCGACGTTCGTGTAGATGTCATGGATAACAAGCAAGAAACATTTTCACTCAAGCTAGGTTTTTGATTCATTACATTACTGGAGACTTAATTAAGTGGGTGTAGCAGAATGTTTAAGTGATGTTAAACTAACTGGAAACAGATCTTGACTGCAGTTTATTAGATACAGAGATATGATAATATGAATCAAGCTCATCCCATGTAACCTGAAACATATGAATTAAGTGGATTAGAGAAAGTTGAAGAATAACAGATATGCAACACGGATACAAAATGTGAATCCTAAACAAGAGGATTTCAGGTAATCAGTTCTTATTGAAAAGAAAAAAATATACAGCCCTGCTAAGGCACCAAAATTCGGGTTCCTTAGCAAGACCGTAGACACGGCTTGGGCTCTCTCCATTTTGGCATGCCAAGGGAAGCTTCGTGGGAGGAGAAAATCAAACCAGCAACCATTGGCAGGGGGAGATCATCAGACTCAGCCACCATTCGTCCTTACTTCGGGCACCTCCGGCCAGCAGTCGGCTTTCCCGTTCCTCTGCACTAACTGGCGGCGAAGGCACCACCACGGGCTTCCTCTACATCAGTCAGCGGCGATAATCATCGGCTTCCTCTACATCGGCTGCGGCGATACTCCTCTAAACCTCTGCACTAGTCAGCAACGATACTCCTCGGATTGCTAGAGGTATTTGCTAAATTTTGAAATCCAATATTTAGATTTCCCCCCCCCCCCCAATTTACCCTTTTAATTCGAAAATTTGAATTCAAAATTTTGATTAAAATTTGATTGTTGGTGCTCTGATTGAAATTTGAAATTTGATTGCAAATTTTAACTGTATTGATATTTCTTCATTTGTATTAATTTATAGTATTATATAAATGTCTCACCATAGGATACTTTGGACATAGAATGTATTTTGTGGACTATTATCTTATATATGACATTGTAGAATTCATGTGTGACAGGACCTCACCCAAGGTCTGGCCAGGACACACGGGACAATCCCGCCTAGGGCGACCCCATTGTACTAACCCAGACTTAGCACAATGAAATCTCCCTAACAAGGAAACAACAACACTGAGAACAATAACTAACATCGACTGATCCAAAAACATCATATGCTATAAAACACATAAAGGATAATATTTCCCATCAGAGCATCTAACATAGGTTAAACATAAGTCTCAAAATACAGTAGTATGATACAAAGATATAAGAAGTACATCAAAAATAGCTGAAGGGAAGGACAACTGGTAGATCCGAGACGCATCGTAAGCAGAACCAACAGCAGCCTAAAGGGGACAGATTTAAGCAACTATGAGACAAGCTCAGTGAGTGGATAAAAAAGAAAGTATTCGAAACCATAACTGTTTTGAAACCTCACATTCACTCTTTTGAAAAATTCCATGTTTGTAAAATGTTTTGAAAAACTCTGTTTTCATTTCCTCCGTGCATAATTTGATAAGTATGCATATGCATTGTATAGTATATAATTTATACACTGTATACTCATAAGATACGTATAACATAATTTGTGACTTTAATCTATTAAATCTGTATCCATGCATATACATACATAATGGAATAAATGTATCAAATGCTCACAAAGATGAATGCATGAAAATACTTTACTCTTCAGTACTCGTATACCCTATCATACCGCAAGCCTACTGTCATACGAAGGTCCTTGGCGTCCCAAGGTATCGCAGAGTGGGGAAGGGGGAAACTCATGTAACCCTTCAGCGTCCCGAAAGGCCCATGCGGGAATCTCACATCCGCACAATGAATACACGTGCATCAAAGGGGACGACAATAATCATCTCTGGTGCCATGGGCACAATATCATCAACCATATCCATCATACATCATCATCATCACCCATCATCACATCACCATATATCTAACTCGGTATGGGGTACACGTATCTCAATGATAATAATATGCATAAAGATGCATGCTGAAAATAATATTTATTTTTTATACATAAAGATGTGTGGTAAATATATTTATTTCTCGTAACTTCTCATGATGACAGTAATCATAATAAACACGATAATAACGCTCATAATGATATCTCATAATATAATTAATATGATAATGATCATAGTAAATAATAATATGAAATCATAATTTTCTTTGAGAAAATATTTGTTAAGTATGCATCATAAATATATGTATAGATAAGTAATCTCACAACCCAAAACAGTTTGAGAAAGAAAATCCACTCACAGCATACAGCTCAAACTCGATCCGCAGCTGGGTCGTCTCCCGGAGTTGACTCTGATCCTAGATAAACATCACAAGATAAAAATTAGGTTCTCAAACATTGAAATTGAAGTCGTGTGTAACAAAGTGTCCTAACTCAACCGTTCACTTAAGATGCTATTTATCGGTAAATCCCGAAACCCATGAAATTAGGGCTTTCGATCCCCGGGACCAAATTGAACTCAATTGAAGCTTCCAATAACTTCTCAGCACTTTAATTGAACATCTATAACCTTGAACCGAAACTACAGCACTCAGAATCAGATTTCTGGTACCAGTGAAATTACCAAAATACCCCTAGACTAGAAAATCAACCAAACGAACTCCAAAATTCGCAAACAAGGTACCATTGGAAAGCCCAAAGGACAAGGATCAAGAACTTGGTCTCACCTTCTAAAGATCACCTTTGAATTCGCCAGAAAACTCGCCGGAAGCCGCTGCCCAAACTTGTTTTTGAGATATCTCTTAAATGGCTTTGAATCTTGGCAAGGGGAGGCCGGAAATGAACTCAGAAGGTCCAAAAATAGGGGGTAAAGGTCTGGGTTCAAGCTGGAATGGCCGAAAATAGTGTAGATCGGCCGGAAAAGTTTGATCTCGCCGTCGCGACTTCGACCGGAGCTACAGGGCGCATCCGGTGTCCGATCGGCAGCCGTAAGATGTCGCCGGAAAGCCCTCGTGATGTACTACAAGGGTGGCTGGTGCGTGTATCAAGTAGATGGCCGAAGTTTGGTCGATTTGGAGCTCGGAGATGGCTGTTTGCTTGGGTGAGGAGAGAGAGAGAAAACGGAAGAGAGAGAAACAGATCATCCAAATGGCTTGATATTTTGATAATATGGTCATGAGCCTGTAACAACACAAACTAAAAAAAAAAAAACTAGAATAGAAGTTAGAAATAAAAATCAAAGCACAGTCCCCGGCAACGGCGCCAAAATTTGATGTGTGTCGTAAACACCAAAATTATAATACTGAATTTACCAGAACTATAGTAGTGGCAAGTCCAGGTCGAATCCACAGGGACTGTGTTGAATTCCAATTTAAATTATATCCTAGTAAAACTCTAAACTAAAAAGATAAAAATGGGGGGTTTTAGATTGCTTGCAAAATATTCTAAATTAAATCAAAACTAGTAAATACTGAAAAGAAATAAATAAGAGAAACTCTTGGGATCAGAATAATTCATAAGACTAGTAAACAATTAATCATAGACATAAAAATTCCAATTCTTCATCCAGTTTGGCATAAATAATTGGCACGGCCTAATTATTCTATACTTCTCACTAAAATAAACTAATCCAGATACGATCATGAATTAGTTATAATTCTGAAATTAAATCTAGAATCAACGTGATATGAATTTATCTCAGAAAATAATCAAGAACAAGAGAAAAGCCAAATAAAGACAAACTCTACAAACGTTGCAAAGTTTTAATCTAATTTATATTTTTCATAGACAATTAACAGAAACTGGGATCATAACCATTAAAGTCTATTTGCTACTAATTATTAAAAACCCAATACGATTGAGAATTCAATTTAGCAATAATCCAATCTCACATAAAAATAACGGATCCAAATTATAATTATGAGAAATTGAAAATATAAACAATAAACACAGAAGAACATAAACTGAATGATTAAATTGGATTGAAATAAAAACAAGTCTCACAATTGCATAACTAGCTTAGAATTATTCTTACCCAATAAAAGAATGTTAGAAGCACAAACTTGAGAGAGAAACTCAATTCTAATGGTAAAATTCCTCTAAAAGTCGGCTCCCCCTTTTACAACACTGATAAAACATATTTATATTAAAATTTAGGGTTAAAACTTATAAAATCGCGTAAAAACGAACAAATTCGCGCTCACCCAGGCGGCTGTCCAGGCGCCTGGGCAATGCACCTGGGCTGCACTGCCTTGCTGCCAACGTCCAATTAATTACGGTTTTGCCACTGCTTCTTCAGTTTTTCTGTTTAATTACGATTTTGCCACTGTTTCTTTATTTTTCATCCCTTTAAGCTCAAATCCACCTAAAACATAGAAAAATATAAATTAATCCATTTTAAGTGAATAAAACATGCTCAAATCAAGTATTAAAGTATATAAAATATATATAAATTGCATCCTATCACATATACTAAGGATGTTATTAGATATTAAAATGTTTAACCCTTTAAGTTTATGGTAGAGGGTTAATCAACGATGGCTTGTAAGCGGAAGCATTTTGTCATTCTAGATGGTCTTCATCAAGTTGGAGACCAAGGCGAATCAAGCAAGTAAGCATCTGTTTTAGCTAAATGTTATCCTCAAAAGAGATCTATGCAAAATTCTCATGAAAACACAATCTGTAGTTGCTTTTTTAATTTGTTCATAGGTCCAATTTCCTTTTCGCAATAAAAAAAATTGATTGCTTTTATGCATTAACCATTATTGTTTGCTCAAGCACTTTACTATAAGGAAGTAAGTGAAATTGAAGCAGAGAAGGCAATAAAACTGGTTTTTCAGAATGAAAAATGTGGTGGAGATGATGAGTTAAGTCATGGTTTGTCGAAGCTCTCAATGAATCATTTATTTGTTCAGGCATCAAAGCAATGGCTCAGAGGTCAGGATGCACCAAAAGAAACAAGGAAAACAAGAATAATTCGATGGCTTCAGTATTTTTGGTTTCATTGGGATGTTATCAGCTTCATTTTAAAAGAAGTTAGAATTAGAATACCCTCCCTAAATGTAACATACCGTTTCAAGAAAATACTAAAAATTTTCAAAGTTGACCAAGTTTGACTATGAGTGGGTCAAGGGTTTGACTTTTTGTATGGATATGTTTTGGCTTTGACTGTGGTACCAATGCGTAGAGCTTATTGACACGAGTCCATAGACTAGTAGTATGTGTGATTCGGAGCTAAGACTGAGAAGTTATGGTTCAAATAGTGTGAGGGTCATTTTGGTAATTTGATAGGGCTGGATGTAAAATGATGAAATTGCCATTGCTTTGGTTTTAAATTTCCAGAAATTTCTAAAAAAGCTGAGAATTTCCCCCCAACGGTCTCCTTTGTGTGGAAACCCCCCCACCCTGCGCCACTCCTTTCGCCGGTAACAGCTGTTTCCCCGACCAGATCGGACCGGCTCCAACATGAAACTTGGAGCCAGCGGCCTCCTCTTTCCGTTGGTACCGGTGGCTGCCCGTGGAGACACCTAAATTGCAGGAAAATTTGAGAAATCAGGTCAGTCCCTTTGGTTGCGATCGCCGAATTTCGGTGAGAAATCGGCCAACCCACCACATGGAAAAGTTTGCCCATGTTTTCCTCTCTCTTCCCGCTTCGAGCCTTGGCCGTGAAACGCCGCGAGTCACCGTGAAACGTGAAAAAACCGATGAACCCGATTCTCCTTCAATTGCCGGATTCCGATGGTTTCAGGTAGCGGGATTGGTACTTTCTCCCTATTTTGGACCTCCTGAATCTGAATCCACCATCCATTCTTTCCAAATCTCCTTCGTTTGAGCAGTGCCAAGAGTTGGTGTTCGGCCATGACTTTCCGATCACTTTCCGGCCATTACTGGCGGCAATTTGTCGAGGTAAATTCATGGTTGCATCCTACATTCCTCAAGCTTCGTTTTGATATGTAATTTGTATATTATAGTTGAGTAATTGGAATTTATTAATTTTGAACTTGCTTTTGGATAATTGTTAAATTAGTGATGATTCTTGAAGGTGTTTGTAGAATGTAGTATAAATATGTATCTAATGTTTATTAAGGATGAAATGGAGGTTGCTTGGTGATTTTATGATCAATATAATTAATACTGCCATGTCTTTGCATGAATATTATTCATATTCAAGCCAAGGGATATTAGTTTGTAATTGTGATTGGATTCCATATTCATGTGGAATAAATATGGAATGATGGTTTGCTTGGAATAGGGGATGCGATATTATTATCTGATTTATTTTAATTTATTTTATTTTAGTAATTCTTGAAATTTAAAAGATTTGTAAGTTATTGAAATTTAATCTATTTTTGAAAAATGGAAATATGTTTGAGGACTGTTATTGTTGATATGGAAATTGTGAAAGTTATGGAATACATCAGGAGGTAATGCATAGTGATGCGGATAAAAAAGGTTATGATGTTGATGAGGGTACCTTGGCCTTATGAAAGCCTTTTAAATGCCACGATTCCTAGAGATCAAGGATCGTGATGATTGCACCCCATTCCCGCCACGATGCCTTGAGGAGAAGGATCGTGATGATTGGTTACCCTATCTTGTGAGGTTAAATGGTTAATAAATAATGCATGATATATTTATATGGTTGATGACCGCTTGGCGAGGAATTATGCCGCTAAGTAAGGAGATTATTTATACTTGGGCGATGGTTTATACCGCCAGATTATTTAGGCTTATGCGATGGTTTATTCCGCCAAACTATGGTTATTATCTTGTTAAATTGGTTTAAAAAGCTTTGATGAATATATTGATATTTATGTGTTTTACTTCGGTTAAGCTTCTTGTTAATTATTAAAATTTATTTTGGATTATTGATGTGATTGAAGTGATTTAGAACATATATGTTTGTTAAGTTGACATCTGAATAGCAATTGTATCAGAAGTGGCATATTTGGTGTAAATATGCTTTAAGAACTACAGGTAGCTTGATCCCTATTAATAAGAATATGTAGGCAGCTCAGTTGTTAGACTAAGTCCAGCTACGGAAAAATGTAATTGATATATTTTATTTTAAATGTTGAATTATCATTTGAGATGTGATTACTGTGGAAAATGTTTGCTAGCAGTTTGAATAAGGTATATGAATGTTTTTCCTTGCAAGAACTGCAATTATATGTATTTGGGAAATGTTCCAAAAACAGACGAAATTCTGCCGAAATTTCTATTAAATTTTCTGGCATTTAGGAGTTTTAGTTGTGAGATTAGTAATTATGGTGAATGTTGACTGCTTAGGGACTTAATCAACGTGATTAAGTCCTGCAGGCAGGACTTGGGGTAGTTGGGTCCTGTCACTAAAGGCCTAGAGCACATTAAGCCCCTTCATTCTTGAGCCATATAAGAACAAAGTAGATTGATATGTAAATTTGTGTAATTTGGATAAGGTTAGGGTATATGTTGTTGTCACATAACAATTGCTATGGCCAGAAAATTAGTAGCTTGAAGACCTTCTCAGAGCCAAACTTTTATTGCGGCTTCAACTGGCAACATCTAGTTTAGATGGGATGAGCCCTAACATACCAAGGACCAATTCTTGCTTGTGTTCATGTACTTGTTGCCTGTGCTTAATAAAAAAGAAGAAGAGTGGGTTAATCTCATAGTCTGTGAATTCTATATAGCTGATTAATTATTTACAAGAGTACTCATATGTTTTTGGTAGCATATTAACAAAGAGTACTTCCAAGTTATAGATGTATAGTATGTAATTCTAAAGCAACTAGGGACTCACCATATAATTGGCACATGCACAAGAACAGAGGTTTTTTTTTTTATAATAATTATATTTGAGTTCTTCCTTAAACCACTTCATCCATTTTTATTTATTTTTCTCCATCATGGTCATAATTAATACATAAAACCATATGCAGCAATCTTATAAAAAAAATATTTTGTTTTGGTATTTATTTGTTTGCAAGTATATTGGTCATGCTTTCTCCATGTGCTCTTGATCAGGACATTCGGAGACTTCTAACCCAAGATTAGTATTCTTCTAAAAGAGTTTTCTTTGCTGGAAAGTCCCCACTCAAAGACAGCTCATGGACATGTGATGTATAGAGCTTTGGACCATTAAGGAGTTCCTTCCAACTCCTAACATTCAATAACCTCATAAAGCTGTTTTCTTGTAAATTGTACATCATCTATACTAAATAGATTAATTATTTCAGAATCTACAACTACATATAATGATATTACAATTGAAAATCAAAAAGAAAAAAAGAAAATCAACTAAAATTTTCTCCTTTAATACTCTTTTTTGCTCATATGTATTTTTCCAATGAATATACACAAATATGATGGAAAAATATAGCTCTCTCTTTTGAAATCCTTCCTTTTTCCATGATGAGGTAGAATCATCAGAGAAAGCAAAAGAGCAGTTAGAAGACCCTTGTAAAACTATATTCCTAGCTTGAAGGGATAACTGAATTGTAGATAACCCTCATCCTCCCTTTGACACATCAGCTTCTGGTCTTATGGGGTCCACATGCCTAATCTCCTTTAGCATTGCAACAATGTCCCTTCACTATTGGACGATCATCAGCTCTAGAGCTCACACCAAGGAATGAAACAGCCAGTGTTTGAAGCATTTCATGCATTGTTGGGTTAGCTCTCCCTCTGAGCTTTGAATTAAATATGTCAGTTGGATCTCTCTTGCTTGCAAAATGGTCACGAACCCATTGAACCAAATGTGCACCACCAGGCAAAGTTGGGTCCAATGGATGCCTTCCTATTAATGCCTCTAAAAGAACTACTCCAAAACTGTATATATCACTTTTCTCAGTGATGCACTGCATTGAAGCATGTTATGCAATCATACCCCAAAAATTTTGCAATCAAATTTTCGAATTGAAAGGATAAATTGGGGGAAAATATACCCCTAAATGTTGGATTTCAAAATTTAGCAAATACCTCTGGCAAATCGAGAAGTATCGTTGCCGACTAGTGTAGAGGTGCAAATGAGTATCGTCGTCGCCGGTGCAGAGTAAGCCGAGGAGTATCGCCGCAGACTAGTGCAAAGGAAGCCCGTGGTGTAGAGGAAGCCCGTGATGGTGCCTTCGCCGCCAATGGCTTATGGCTTCGCCGCCGACTGGTGCAGAGGAACGGGAAAGCCGACTAGTAGCCAGAGGTGCCCGAAGTAAGGCTGATTGGTGGCCGTGTCTGATGATCTCCCACCCCCGATGGCTGCTGGTTTGATTTTCTCCACCCACGAAGCTTCCCTTGGCATGCCAAAATGGAGAGAGCCCGATAATTTTTCAAATTTTGTCAAATAGTGCGTTTTAACAAAATGAATCAATTTTGACTAACACGTGAATTGAAAGAGTCATGTCTTCGGTCTTGCTAAGGAATCCGAATTCGAATGCCTTAGCAAGACTGTATATATATATATATCAATATATATATCAATGAAGAAAGCATGCCCTGTCTGAAACAGTTATAGAAGGGCCTCTTAAAAGAAATGTAAATGTCTATGTTTTAGAAAGATCAATTAGCAACAATCTGCTCAAATGTGTACTTGGAAACTTTTAACTAAGCCCGCGAGTGAAGTTTCTAAAGCTGGGAAATCTATACAAATTAATCATTCAATGAAGAAAGAATGTCCTGTACGCATGCAGTGCAGCTTAAAATTAGAACTTTTTTTTCTTTTTTGGGTAAAGACAACTTAATATTAGTTACAATAATTTAAGCAATTATATAATGGTAACTTTAGAATGCATAAAAAAACATTAACCAGAGAGACCCATAAAATAGTATAGGTTCATAGCATCACATGCGAGGAGATTGCTCAAGGCTAGACATTTAAAATAGTAAAAAGAAATAATATACGTATTAATAATTATGAAACAAATAGTTAAATAAATGATTTTTTTTATTATAAAGGACATTTCAATTATTTTACCATGCAAAAAGATTTTGCACGAAAATTAACTTGGTATTTTTGAAATGTCAAAAACCTAAAGGCTTAGTCTGAATTAGGACCAAAAGTTGAGGGATGGTGTTGTTTTTTTTTTCCTTTTCTTTTTTCGAATATTGCATAGTATTTAGGTAGGCATGGCATTTGTCATATTATTCTTATCAAAATAAAATTTTATTTATTTATTTTCTTTTTTTTATCAAGTATTTATTTATTTATTTTCTTGGGCATACAGCGTTTACATTTGGTAAATAAATTTCCTTGGTGTAGAGAACTCTTTAAAACCCGTAACCCCTTTTTGCTCCCTGGTAATTCGATAAACAACTTTTTTAGTTGAACTAGTGACACATATTTGTTCACATAATAAAACATCTTCAATCCTAAATTAACTACAATCATAGAAGAAGTGAGCTTGCCTTCGATGGGTCAAAACCGAAAGGCTAATCGACAGAACCAAAGTTGAGTGAGCAGCCCAGATCCATACCAACCCACCATCTTCATGTAGGAAAATCAATTGTAGCATAAGCAATAACTATATGACAAAATATGTGTAACTGAATATTTTATGACATTAAATAAACATTTCAGCATGCATATATATATATATATTTGTCATTGTGGATTTGTTGTATGGTTTACTAATCTACTCCACAAATTTATTAGATCTACGATCAGCATTTCATATTAACAGTCTATTATAAGATCTGCTCTAAATCGTTGCCACTAGATCTCAGGGTAAAATACAGAATATTAGAGTCAATATTTTCTCTAATATTCTCATTCTTTGATTTTTACATATATTCTTTGTCTCTTGTCTAAAGGTCTTTTTAAAATTTGTATGTATAAATAATAAAATTCTGAAACCAATTGGTATTCTAACAATAAAATCCTAACAGATATAATCATTGTTATCTTGATTTTATTTTATCAATAGTTTAATTATATCATATAACAAATTAGTTTATAAAAAATATATACATTGCTATCCTGATTTTATATTATCAATAGTTTGATTATATCAGATAATAAATTATTTTATAATCAAATTTAATTTAATTTCTAATTTTAACTCAAATACAGAGAAAATTATCACAACAAATAATATCTCAAATGGGGTCTAAAAACATAACTCTAACACTTTCTACTCTTAATAAAATCCATTATTACCAAAAAAAAAAAAGAAACATTATTTGACAGGCCCAAACCACTTAGATCATGCCTTCATGACTTAGGCCTTGTTTGACATAATTTTTGGGAAGCCAAAAGCAGCTTTTAGAGCTCAAAAGTTACTTCTGAAAGTGTTTGGATAATTTTCTAAACGTGTTTCTGGCTTTCAGAAGCCCTTTTTATCAAAGTCAGTGAAGACTAGCTTCTTTAGGAATCACTTTTGGAAAAGCAGAAAAGAAACATAATCAAAAGCAAAAGCTATTCCAAACAAGGCTTTAATATTTCTATTAAGCCAATAAGCAGTCATTTATCTCCACTAAACCATCATTAAATAAAAACCCAACTAAGAAATTTCCTAATGCTAAAAATTTTATTAAAAATTTTGGTAGCATTTCGTCTATTATTGGAACATTCCCCAAATACACATAATTACAATTCCTGCAAGAAAATGCATTCATATACATAATCCAATCCATTACATCATTTCCACACCTCAATAATTAACTTTAACATTCAAACAAATACGTCATTTATAATTTTCGTAGCTGGACTCAGTCTAAAATCCAAATTGCCTATATACGCTTCTTAATAGGGATCAAGTTACCTGTAGTTCTTAAAAACAACTTTGCATTTAACTACTAAGAATCCAAATATAAAACTTGCATATCAACTTTTAATTGGCAACTAAGAATTATTTCGGAAATAGATCCAACACATATATAAGCAAATCAATACGTGTGAGGCAAGCAACTAACTCATACCATATCTCACTACATGGTTGACTATCTTAACTTTCATGTAAACTAGTATCACATCTTACTAGAAAGCAGGGAAAATTTACTCGACGCTCATGCAAAACCATTATCACAACTTACTGCATGGCATACCAATTTATTCAAAACAAATATGACACTTTTAGTATATTAGTGATTCACAAATCAATAACCATATGAAAATATCCGTTTAATTATGCATATACAAAATACTCACCAATATTCAAACTCTAAAATAGTCAACTTGACAAATATATACTCTAATAATTATCAAGAAGCTCAACCACATCACTAACTCCAAAGCACGTTTGGATAGTCCAAAAGTTACAATTAACATAAACTTCTCACTCACATTCACACAGTTCATTTATACCTCTAAATCCAACATCAACCAAAGTTAAATGTATAAATAGCAATATATTTATCATACACTTTTCATTCAACATATTTTAATCACTTTCAGTTTCATCAAAACTTTTCAAACATTTTAAAAGAGTAATAACCATATATATAGAATATATCAGTGAAAAGCCACAAACATATATATGAACTAATCATATATACATGGCGTGTAATAACCATATATGAAAGACATTCCAGTGAAAAGCCACAAGACATATATATATATATGAACTCATCATATATATACCGGAAGGGTAAGCTAACCATGAAATCCCCAGTGAAAAGCCACAGACATATATGTGAACAAATCATCATATACCAAGCGGGTAATAACATTTTCTGTGAAAAATCATTGTCCTTCCATATACTTAAAAATGTATACATAATATCATAGCTTGGCAGTATAATCCATTACTCAAGCAAATAATCTGGCGGTATAAACCATCGCCCAAGTTAACATTCCTACTTGGCGGCATAAACCATCGCCCAAGTAGTCACCAACCATATCCAATATCAACCTCCCTACTTGGCAGCATACTCATCGCCCAAATAGTCAACAACCTTGTTAAACCCCCTACTTGGCGGCATACCCCATTGCCCAAGTAGTACATAGTAACGTACCATCCATATCATTCATTTGTAAAATCACCAAGTAAAAGAAAAACAAACATATAATATATTCCATATATTCCATAATTGTTCTCAATAAACACAGAGTCCAATTACAATTACAATCACAATCAATAAATATAAAATCCATAAAGCAATTCACTTTACCCAAAGTACACATCACAAATCCAAGTTACCTCGCATCGGCAACCAATCACAATTTCAAGAACAAAATCACTTTCATAAGTAAATTTCAGTTATCTCAAAGAAAGCTTTTAAACTTTTTAATTTTTACCAAGGACACTTGAACAAATTACACATTCAAACAAAATTAAAGAACTCAATATATATAAATATAGAAATTCCAAAGATGGAATCACTAAATTCATTAAACCATTTAAATAATTATGATCTTAACAAACTCGAATTCCCTTTCTTTAAAGAAATGAGAACAATGCTAAACATAATTGAATTGAGTATTCTTAATAACATAGCTTTCCAAAGTATACATAAAAAGAAAGTAAGAATCTCAGCCTTAAACTAAACACAAGTTAGTAATTTATTACTAACCAAACAAGCCTACAAATTTCTATTGAAACCTTGAGAGCCTAACAAAATCCTTTTAGGCACTTTGAGCATATATTCCTTTAAATCCAAATGATCTATCAACTGATTCAATACAACTCATAGCAGAAGCATAAATAACACCAAAATATCATCAAAGCTCATCACTACCAAATTACCACTTGGTTCACATTCCAACTTAACCGAAAATAAACAAACTTAGTAATCCTTTCAATAAGTTCAAATTCGAGATAATCAAGAAGAGTGTCCAAACATATCTTCTCAATTTTCTATAAAACAAAACAACCAAACATAATTTGAACCTCTCAAATCCATAATCATTTAGTATATAAATATATATAAAAAAATGAACTACATATAATTTATATTTGGATAATTTCCCACAAAGTTACTAGAGATAACCTAGTAAAATTCAAATATTCAAATAGCAACCAAATAATTAATATTATCATTTCCAAAAAGTAAATTTTAAATAAAAAATCCAACAATTTCAATTAATCTAAAACCCAAAATATGAATCACTTCGTGATTTCATATACATACTTAACCTGAATAACCGAATATGAATATATAAATCTATATAAATTATATTTGTAATCCAATTTGTATACCACAAATATATATATATATATGTATATATAAAAGTATACTCTACCATATACTCAACTTCAACAAGACACATAAATAATGCATAACTCACAACCAAATCAACAATTAAATTAAAATACCAGTCACAATTCATCCAATCATTAATCAAAATCCACATAATAATTTATTAATGTCAACTAATTCAAACCAATCAAACTTCAAATTTATTCACCATATAGTATATCCAAAGCAACCACATTAACTCATTAAAGTAATATAAATCACATTTTTCTTCTCCTCTTGCACATGCACAACCCCAAAACAAAATATAATATCACCTACACTATAACACCATTGATTTAAGTCACCAAACCACTAACAAAAACATTAAATACATATTTATACTACAATCTATATATACTTTTAGTGTATATATATATAATCATATTACATTCCTCATGGATAATTCAAATCCATGAGGGATTCAAATCCACAAACTATAATCGCCCCAAAATTACGAATTTCAACATTGGAATTAACTTTTAATAGTCATTAGCAATTTAATTGCTCCAAAAATCATCACCGATTTAACAAATATCCTAAATCAAGCTCAAAATTAAACAAGTTACAAATACTTAACAATAAGATGCAAATTATATATCAAAATGCAGCTTGAGGAATATAGAATATAATAGTCAACTCAAGTTGCCCAATTTTTAACCAGTGATAGCCGGAAAATGACCGAACTCACGGTCAAAGGAGACTTTCCTCATTCCATTCAAACGAGAAGGAATTGGGTCAAATTGATGATGAAATTGAGTTCTTAGGGTCCAAATTAGGGAGAGAGGAGTTAACCAATCGCTGGAATCTCATTGAAAATCGGCGATCGAAGGCAAAGCACACTTACCAGATTTTTCGTGTTTTCTGGCTATCTGGGCAGTTCCATAGACGTTCGTCGGTACCGTTAAGTAGAGGAGGTCGCCAGCTTCGAGTATGGAGTGGTTTCCGGCCAAATTCGGTCGGCTATTGGCCTTCTCCGGCAGAGGACAATGAGGCGCGCAGTCTGCGTGCAGGAGAGAGCCATCAAGGGGGTTTGCACACGAGAAACCAGCGGGGAGAGGCTGCTGAAGGAAAGGGTTGTGGCAAGATTTTCTCCAGCGATGGGCTAGCCAGATTTTGTCAGAATTGGCAATTTTTGGAGTGAAATACGGCGACCACACCAACAGGAGAGACGTCGTGCAGAGGAAAGAAAAAGGAGGGGGGTCGCACGAGGGAGAAGAAGGAAGAAGAAACTTAATTAAATGCAATCCATTGGGAAAAGACCAAAATGCCCATGAATTTCATTTGGCCATAGCTTTTAAACTATAACTCGGAATCAAGTGTATCACCAGTCTACGAACTTGTATCTATAAGCTCTACTTAACGATACTAAATTCAAAGCTCAATTTTGTCGATTGAAAAAGTCAACAATGGACCCACTCATGTTCAACTTGATCAAATTTGAAAATTTTAATATTTTCGTAAAACGGGATATTAAATTATTATCTCCTTTTTCTTTTCTTTACTTTTTTTTCCAAGTAGCAAGTTTTCTCCATTTATAGATGAAAATTAGTGGTAGGAACTGTAGTTTGAGCCAGTGACTTTGATACATTTTGAAAAACAAAGGCTTGGAAAAAAAATGAGCATATGGGATAAAATATAATTGGGGGTGGGAATAGAAAATGTATCTTTTGAGTACCATGGTGGGAACACTATATGGTGGAAGACAAATATTGTTGGTCCACCTTTAGTGGTAGAAGGATTCTTGTAACTCCCTTTGAGAAAAATAACATTATGGCAAATATATGTCATGTTCCCGATGTTGAAGATATCGATATTC
Organism: Ochetophila trinervis; assembly: GCA_003254975.1. Classification (NCBI taxonomy): domain Eukaryota; kingdom Viridiplantae; phylum Streptophyta; class Magnoliopsida; order Rosales; family Rhamnaceae; genus Ochetophila; species Ochetophila trinervis. The sequence continues at coordinate 182,246 of QANX01001983.1, read as the reverse complement.
TCAAATGTACTACATCTTTGGAAAAGCGTATATGTTTTGATCGATATAGAAAATGAGAAAGGGATATGAACTCGAAATCATTGGTGTTGAAGAAACATAAATTAATGATAAAGTGTTGAAATATCTGCATGCATTTACGTGGTTAAACTTCATTACTTGCTTCCTAAAATTGTTGGCTGTGTGTGAGACTTTTCTATTAGTTTTATTGTTTTAGATTAATAGAATGAAAATTTATTAAACCAAGGCTCATGTTATTTTCATTTACAATATGTCATTGCTATGTACTAATTAATAATAGAGTAAATTAATTATATCACAGACACATGAATTTTATCGGATGTTGTAAATAGGTATTCAAATATTGTTTTTGGGCAATTTAATACACGATTACTTGAAAAATGCTACAGCCTCAATACCTAAGGCCAAATCCGTTTGAATATGTTTGTTAAGTCCCATGTTGCAATGCCATGTGATGAATAGTAGAGGGTCAATTGTCGTCTTTTCACACCATTTTTCTTCCTCTCTTCTCTAATTATAGTGTTTAATCAATATTTTGGATTTAAAACTAAAGAAAAAAATTGTTTATACAATAATTTAATCTAGTAATAGGAAGCAAAATTGGAGAGCCCATAAACATTTTCAAGATACCTTGTAAAAATCTATCTTTTTTTTCTTGTTTAAACTCCAAAAGTTCCAAAAATCCACCATAGCCATGGCCGGGAAACCAGAGAAAGACCCACCACCACCTCTTGCAGTTGTAAAAACAGTAAGAGAAATCATAAGGACCTACAATTTGCTTCCACCAAGACTTATCATTGAAGAGGTTGCCCCTCATTTTCTTCTTCAAATTTAAACTCAAAATACGATCAACACACTTTAATTAAAAAACAGAGGAAGAAGAAGAGTTTGAAAAGCCGACAATTGCCCCTCCACTATTCATCACGTGGGGCTTAACGGCCAAATCCAAACTGATTTGGCTTTATGTATTAATATTGTAGTATTTTTCAAATTCAGGTATTAATTGCCAAAAAAAAGTTTTGGATATTTATTTGTAACACTCCATAAAATTTAGATATCCAGAGTATAATTTACTCTTGATAATATCATCAAAGGGTTGAGGAAAATCATGGAAAGAGCAAACCAAAGAGCAATGTTAAACACTAAAAAGTTAAAGTCAATTAGGTGAAAACTTATATATGAATATGGGGAGACTAGCTACTTTCTCTTTTTTACTTGAAAAATATTAGAGATTTTACTGCAAGTTTGTTTGTTCTAATCCCAAGTAGTTGGAATATTTTGTTATTTGGTTTGTGTGTGCTCATTATCGTTAGAAGGCGAGTTCCATGAATAATTAAAAAAAAATTGATAAAATTATTTTGACTAAACATTTTGACTCTTGAATAGGTACAATCAATGGGGCACAAGCAATTTAGGAATAGTTAAAATTAAGATTTAAAAACCTTTGGATATAAAAATGACCAAAATGATATTTAATTTGTCTAATATTTTGATTTGTGAAACTTGCACCTTGTTGAAAAGCTTAATTACTTGTTTAATAAAATCTTTAATATAAGATTGTAGGGAACAACTTAGTGACAAAATTATTTTTACTAAATAATTTTGAGTTTATAATTTAATTTTCTAATATAAAATAATATAATAAATAATAATCATAACTATACGGATTTTTGGGCCAAGGTGTAAATACTATTGCCTATGAAATTTAGTTTTGTAAAATGGTCGTGAAATTTTACTATATTTAGTAGACAACATTTATGTATATGCTATAATCTATCTAACTTATTGTGTTATCTACTGAATTAGAGCTATCCAAATGAACTGTAAAACTCATATAATAGATGCTTTCAATTTTCAATATGCTTAGGTGTAATTTAGTAAGGATGACAATTTGTCCTTCCCTCGCCGAACTTCATGGGAATCCGTTCTTAATGGGACGAGAAATCCCCAGTTAAAATGGAGGATCGGAATGGAGACAGGGCAAAAATAAAAATTTTCCTTAGGTCAGGATCAGGGAGGAGAATATAGTCTCTGCATTATACTTGCCCCCAAAAAAAATAATAATTAATTTTTATACATTTAATTATAGATTTATATTTTTCTAATGTTTTGAATTGAAATATAAACATTTCCAAATCATTATTTTAAAAAAATTTAAAAAAAAAATTAATATTCTTTTATAAGTTAAAAAAAAAAAAAAGCAATGGGGCAGAAAACGGGGATACCCGCCTCACCCCACCTCCCACATAAATGAGGAATAAAGAGGGAACGGAGATGAAAAATCTCTATGGGGCAGTGTATGGGGAAGGCTGCTTTGCCCCTCCTGCCTTGCTCTGTTGCCATCACTATAATTTGGTAACACGTTAATTTTTTTATTTAATTATGTGTAATTTGATATTTGTCAATGTTAATTAGAGGTTATTAGAGTTTGTTAAGTATCTCAAATAACTGAAAAACTTGTAAACGAGAAAAAATTAAAAATAAAAAACGAACACGATTTCAGGTGTATGATTTGGTGTGTTGTTTTTTAATCCTCTAAGTTTATAATTAATTGAGATGTTAAACAAACTCTAGCTATTATTAACTTACAATTAAACTACTTAGTTACAAATAAGTATATGGTAACATTAAATTTAATTGCATAAATTTACAATTACTAAAATGGACATTGTGGATGATAATTTATATCCAAAGGTGAATCTTAAATATTTTCCAAGGATGAGCCTACTTGGATTGAGAGTAGGGTATGGATACTTGGGTCTTCAAAACATCTGAGCCATTAAATTTGTTGAGTGAGTAATTAAAGATCGAATATTCATAGTTATTTTAGATTTCAAAGCACATCTAGTAGATTTCCGGACCTGACAGTTCGAGCCATTAAAGTTGGGTGTTGAAGAAGTTTTCCAAAGCATTTTAACATGTGTCCAATAAGTCCAAACGTTAGCTGTAATCGTTTCGAAACGTTTTGACACGTGTCGAAGGACTTTAAAAGCTAATCGTAACAGTCGTGGGTGTTAATTAACCAAGATATATTGAAATTAAGATCATTTATTAGGTAGTTACAAGCTCGTAAAGACATGGAGATATACCTAAAGTATAAATATGAAAAAATTGAGAGGTAAAAGGGACACAAAAGAAAAAGCATAGTACTATTCTTTGAATATAGTAATATATGCCATTTGATACTGACTTGAGCGTTGAAGTGCTTTTAGCATGTGCCACACCGATGTTGTAACATTTTTATTTTCAAGTGAGATAGTATGAGGTCGGGTGGCGGCAAAAAGTTGCAATCACAGACCTTACGCATATAAGTTATTTTAAAATAACAATAATAATAACTTATATGTTGTTATGTTATGATATTTCTTATATTAAAATTGAATTCAAATATAGTGTTAAGAATATATATAAAAAAATCAATAATTATATTTAGTTTATTTTAAAAAATAAAATAATCAATAATTACATTAAATTTATTTCTTTAATAAAATATAACAAAACATTTAATAATAAAAGGTTATTTTAAACTATAGATAAAAAATAAAAATAAAACTAATATTTAAGGTTGTTGTTTTATAAGAAAGTTTTGATTTGAGTATTAGTATCTTATAGAATAGAGGTAGAGGGTAAATGTAAGTTGAATTTTATAATTGATTTAGGGTACTCTGGAAATTTAAAATTTTTCTACATGATTATTAAAGTATCAGAATTTTGAAAGGTGCATCATATCTAATTCTGAAATATGCTACGTGATGTGTGTCGGCAACACTAAAATTATAATACTAAAGTAAACACTACTGTAGTAATGGTAAGTTCATGTCGATTCCACAGAGTCTAATGATTAAACTATTTATATTCCAATTAAAGCAAAATTAAAAAGACAAATGAGGGATTTTATGTTAGCAAATTCAAATATTAAAGAAAGAAATTTAAAAATATTAGAAATAACAATTAGACAAAACTTTGGGTTAGAGTATTTTCAATTACTAAAGAATAGGTGATTACAGATATCAATATATTCTCAATAATCATTCAATGATGGGTTAAAATAAAATAGCACACCAATTTTATTCTATATCACAAATAATTAATTAGTTCAAATACGATCATAAACTAATCTTAATTCTGAAATATCTAGAATCAACATGATCTAAATCAAGTCAGAAAAGCATTAAAAACAAGATCACTTAACAATAAACAAGTCTTACAAACGTTTTAAAACTTTAATTTATCTTGTATTCTCCTAAGAAATTAACAAAAACTCAGCATGCAATTGTCAAAATCAAAGTGCTACTAAACATAGAACATTTAATACGATTGAACTTTAATTAGCAAATATCCAATCCACAAATAATTATAACGGATTCAAATTATAATCAAAAGAGAATTAAATAATAAACAAATAAATTAGAAGAACACAAATTGAATAATTAAACTTGAATTAAAACTTGTAAACAAAGTCTCACACTTTGTACTTTAGTAATGAATAATATTTCTACCTAAGAGAGAGATTTAACTACTCATAATCGTTGGAAATCTTAATTTTTTTTGTTGTTTTTGCTTTAAAAACGGCTACCCTTTTTACAACAATGATAAAACATATTTATACTAAAACATAAAGCTAAAAAGTCACAAAAAATGCGCAAAAACGACTGAATTCTCACCCAACCAGGCAGGGCATGCCCCTGGTGCTTGCTGCCAACTGATTCCAAAAACTGCTTAATTAATGATTTTGATACTGTTTTTTCATTTTTCATCTCTTTAAGCTCAAATCCACCTAAAACATAAAAAAAATACAAATTAATCCATTTTACGTGAATAAAACATGTTCAAATAAAGTATTAAAGTATATAAAATATATATAAATTGCATCCAATCACTATGACTGTTCAAATTATGAAATAATCAGAAAAATTATAGTTTTACCAAACATGTTAATGCTCTTAATTATAAAATTGTTGGCCTAGTAGTAAAATCGCTGAGAGTATACTTATAAGTCAAAAGTTCAAACTTTAACTTGGATACAACTAAAAAAATAGAATCTTTATTTGAATTTAGTTTAAACAAAGTAACCATAGTTAAAGATATAGTATCATAGGCTTAGTTATATATATTCTTATTTCATTAAACAGTTAATTTAATAAAATTTTAAATAAAAGTAAATTTGACATTTTTAATAAAAATATACATTTTTTTGGTAATTTAATAAAAATATACATTTTGACTTATGAAAATGATAACAAGTTTATGTTTATGCCAAAATAAGGATTAAAAATGTCACTTTTAAAAAAAATATTATGAGTTAAATATTGTTTGACTAACAAAGAAGACTAAAGAAGAACAAAAATGAAACATGAAAGATATAAATTGTATTTTTTTTTTTACAAATAGATAAAATTTTATACACAATATAAAATAGAAGAGACTATTTTAAAGTTTATCTTAAAAGAACACAAATGAATTTAAATTACAATTAATTTTACTATTTTCTCAAAGGATGGTTCCATTCTATATTAATAAAACAAGGATAAAGAGTTTTGNTTTTTTTTTTTTTGGGTGAAACTCTTTCAATCATGGTTGAGAATGATGAATTCATGAGAAAAAAGAAATAAAAAACAAAAAAGGGTTGACAACGATGATCACTATCCGGAACAAGAATTGCTTACACCCAGAATCGGAGGAAAAAACATATCCCTCTATTATCTATACCTCCCACTGGATTTTGCCCCTCGTAATCCAAACACCATCCTTTCATTGGTCACTACCAAAAGATCGGTTCCCTACGCCTTCCAAGTTACTAATCACTTCCCACCACGCGTCTTACTAAATACCCAATAACTTTACCCCACGTGTCAAATCCTTTTCTGACGCTAACTGGACCCCACCACATCCCCTATCATTCAATTGCATGCCCTTGTGACGCTACAGTCTCTGACCACACTTCCCTTTTCCAAGCAAAGCAAAAAACCTAAGCTGTATTCGCAAGCAACGGCTCACAGCTTCCCATCTCACACACCCATTACCAACTTTCTCATCTGGCGGTCATTATTCGCTCAATCCCCTACACGCGTCAGCATATTAATGTCACTTTGGCCCTGCCTCGAAGTACTACACCATAGTCAGGTGCTCTCTAAAACTTTCTGTTGCTCTGCAATTCATCTTCATTTTTTTCCAACAGTAAAACCGTCTCTCTCTCTTTCTCTCTCTTCCCTAAGCTCTTCTTCCTCTTTTTCCATCCGTGGGTTGGAATCTAGGGTTTCCTTTAAATATATTTTACTGTTTCTAACTGCCAACGGCATTTTGATCTATCTTTCATACTTGGTTTTCGTTGTTCTCGCTTTGGTTGTTTGAACGTTTTGATGAAGGAGGCTTAGGATTTTTTTCGGGAGATGGAAAACTCGTGGCAGGTCAAATGTTGTTCCACATTGCAGTCATCAACACCGCCTTTGACTTCCTCGTCGTCGCAGGAGCTTCGGAATCAGGTACTTTAGTGGTTTAATTTAGTCTATTGTGTGTGTGTGTGTGTGTTTTTTTTTTTTTTTCCTTTGCCTATTTATCTGTATAACTGCATGCCTGTGCTATAGATAAATAGCTGGTCTAAGTGCCAAAAATAAATAAATAATTCAGGAAATAGAGTAGGATGTATGTTGCAGAGGACGTAATGCTATATATAAATGACAATGTACTGTAAATGATCATGTGGTAATTGGCTTATCTATTGTTATTATATGACGTATTTGACGAAATAATTATATTAATAAATGTGCTTTTTTCTTTTTGTTTTTTTTTTTTTTTTTTTTTCCTCTTTTGTTTTGTTTTCGCATGAAGATAATTGAGTTAAGTTCTCTCTTTCTTTTTGATATGTGTGCTTCGCATATGGGTGTTATTTGCTATGGCATGAGAATTTTGATGTGCCTATGAATTGGTATCGGATACCTTGTAAGTGTTATTTGCTTCTGCTAACTACCTTGTAATATGATAACTCGGATGTACAAGGAAACAGCATTTAAAACGAAATAATCCTAAACTGGCATTGATTCTGAACTTTTCCCATGAAACTATGATGATGGTTTAACGCCTTTACCATTCGTTATGTTTGTACTTTACTTTTTGGAAAATGCCGTTCTCGTGTTGGAAGTGTTCATTTTCTATAAAATTTGGGTGCTTATGTTTGGATTCAGTGCATGTCGAATATTACTTTGTAGTGTCAGTTTACTAGATGGCACTGCTCACTAAGTAAATTGAATAAAATCACTTTTGTATCCTTGTTTTCTGTTTTTATTATGTCTGTTATCACCTTCTAACACGAATATGGATTTTCAATTATATGTAGACGGTGATAAATGCAGGGTATTATTTTTACCCACATGGTCAAGAAGATATAAGAACTGCAGTACATGAAAGGTTGCAGGATCCTTCACTTCCTAATAATTCACTTATAAGTTCACACAGATTGGGCAATGCAAACCCTGCAAATTCTTTTCTGTCTCTTCTGTCTGGACCGCCTCCTTTGTTACAGAGTGAATTTCAAGAATTGTCAAATCCAAAACCATTTTGTAGCTCTGGTAAACTGATGAGCGATAATAGTAGTGTCCTTGTCAATGCTATTGGAAGCAGGATACCACTGAGATTCAGTGGGCTACCATCAGAAAATTTGAGTAAGCAAAACCTACATGGAGCAGGATTTTGTCCCATTATCTCATCTAGGTTAGTTACCAGTTCAAACTGTACTAGCAGTTCTGTTTTGCCTGATCTTAAGATTTCAGAACTGGATAAAGCAGTTGTCCATTGCATGGTCCCTGGTAATGAGAAAGTAAAAGGTTCCTTTTCATTGAGCGGGGACTGGCATAGTACAGGCCATGCAAATATTCAAAAGGCCTGTGGCACAAGAGTTCAAACTTTTCAAGTGAAGTCAATAGAAGCTAACTCTAACCAGTCGTCTAGTTTTATGAGTGGTTGTCCTCGTGTTTTCTGCTTGGGTACAGGTGAGTACCTGCATCCCATTAGATTGATTTATTAGTTAAAATGGTCTTACTAGCATGGTAAATTTTTATGTTTGATGTGACTTTTATTATTCAAAAAGGTGGATATCTACTCCTCAGCAATACAGGACTTCTCGGTATTGTTTGCTCATGCCATTGTTTCCACATGTCCGTCCTGAAATTTTGTGAGGTAGGTTCGTGGCTGTTATTCTACAGATAGCTTTAATAATTCTGAAAGTACATTTGTATAGTACTAGGCATGTGTTATTTCTTAAAAATCACTTTAACTGTTTTCATTTTGTAGCACTCGGGATTATTTGGTGTTAACCCTGGGGATGCTGTTCGTGTGGATAATGGTGAAACTATTGCTCAGTGGCGTAAAGTCTACTTCCAGAAATTTGGGGTAAGATGTTCATGTTAGAAAGTTATGCTTTTTCTTCATTGTTTTTTAAGTGTGTTAATGCATGCAACTGCATGTGCACGTATATGTGTACGAGACTGAGAAAATAGGTATGTGCAGTGTAGACTAATCTCCCTGGGTAAAATTGCCCTTGTTATCTTTGTAAAGCCAAAATGTTTATTATCAGGATCTAGAGTTTCTTCCTTCTAGTTCTATTTCCTACATTTTCAACCATGAGCCATTAGATGCATCCTCAGGTATGTACTGCACTAGCAAATGGCTAAAGTTAAGGATCTCATTGGTGTCCACTCTGCTTGTTATAGGCGAAGGCCAATCACATGGATAAAGATGCATCTATTTTCTTTTCCCTTGGGTGCTATTGGAAGCGGCTATTAGATTACTACTTATCCAATTATCCTTTTATTTTGTTTTAAAGTCATTTTAATTTCTCATATGTGGGTCTTTAATAATAATGGAGTGTTTTGTTTAATATTGAATTTACACCTGATCTTCTATGGTTTGATACATTTCTCCATGAGATACCCACCTTCTTACCCTTGAGTCTTGGCTTAGGTGGTAAAAAAGGGTGAGGTGAGTTTGGGGTCATCTTTTTCTTGTTTTCCTTGCATAGAATTAATCAACCTAAACATTATTTTCTTATAGTCAGTTGTAAACATCTTTAATTAAATTAATTATCTTAGTCTTTTGAATTGAGAATTGAATTTCTTATTTGCATGTGTTTGAAGCAACGAGAACAATGGAACGTGATGTTTTTATGATGCTTTAGATTAGGGTTCCAGAAGATCAGAGTGATTGGGACTGGCCTGAAGGATTATCAACAACTGCTGGTTTGCTAAACTCTAGGGCGGCTACACCCAACATTTTCTCTAACATTTCTCATCTGGTTCATCCATCTGAAGGTTTAGTAAGGTCTGGACAGATTTTAGACAACACTGGATTATCAAAGAACCATCATGCAGACCAGAATTTGGTTATTGATGCTTTGCAAAATAAACAAAAGAGGAATTTCCAGGATAATAGCAATATTCTTCTCAAGGGATTGATTGGCACTTCGAAGAGCAATGTGCGAGCTGTGGCAGATAACCAGATAATGGAGTGCTCCATGTCTCAGTGCTCAACAATGTCAAAGTTTGTTGGTATTGGATCACAAGATGGTAGTCAGTCCATTTCTGGTTATATTGATTCCATTCTGAAGAATGGAAATGCATCAATTTCCTACCCTGCTTTACAGGAGTTAAAAACAGTTTGTAAAGAATCCGATTTCAGCACAATTAATGCTCAGAGTAGTCTCTATGTGGGCAGGGATGCTGCTATTTCAAATATTGAGTTGAAGCTTGGGCAACCATATCAATCAAGTCAAAATTCTGAAAACTCAGATCTATCAGCCTTGGGACCACAACTATTGGACACACTTGTCAATCCACCACCAAAGTCAGTCTTTCCCGAGCAGATAATGCATAATAGTGCGTCGAAACATTATATATATATAATAAAACCTGTTATATAATTATTATTTTCCCCTCTTATTTAGATGAGCAAACATATTATGACAGTCTGGAATTTTGTTGCAGCAGATGACTTGAGGGAAAAGGTGGAACTTGAGCAATATCTTTACTTTGCAACTGGCCCATCTGGGCCAAGCACAAAAAGAGAACCAGGCCATTTGGACCCTGGAAGCTGTGCATTCGAAGTTGGTAATACCCTTGATGCTGGTAGACTAGAGAAATTAAGAGGCAACCTGGTCCATAATTCAGTGGTTTCACTACCTATCCATTCCAAAATTCCACCTGAAAGTAGTACGCGAACAAAAGCTAATGAGAATACTTTAATCGGCATGGAGCATACCGTACCCAATACACAATATTCTTGTAGCTTTGCTTGGCATAATGAAAATGGTTTAGAAAGGCAATTACACATTCCCGAGTTGGGTTCGCGTGGACTTACTGACAAGGGTAAAGGAGTGGGCTCCATTGGTGATAATTATTACTTTATGAAGGACTCAGGGTTCAGAATCCATAAAGAAATGGAAATCACAGGCAGTGCTCGTCATTTTCCAGTACAATTTGGAAACAGCTGCTATTTACATCAGCTCTCTAGTTTAGCAGTGGAGGTGCCTGATGCGAGAAAAATATGTAATTACCCTGAAAATGTTCCTTTTCATGGAACTGGTGGACAAGTTGATCATGTTAATCACAGATCTTTGGCTGTGCACATGGGATCTGGGCTAATTTCACCATCTCAAGCAGTCTCAAAGGGCATTCCCTCAGCTACTTCAACCTGTTTATTAGATCAGACTTCAGCTTTGTCTAGAGACGAGGGCATTGGTGTCAGTGGTCATTTACTTGATGATAATTTGAGATTGCTTGCACTTAGGCAAATGTTGGATATATCTAAACAACAAAATGCTTTTTCTTCTCTTGGAATGAACAAAGGGGAAGGAAAATATGGTGGCCTTTCTTATACACAACATTCTTTTTCTGAACCTTCAGTGCCAGGAGAACAATGGCATGGATCTGGTCTTACCAGTAAAATGGATGTTTCTGAATCTGCTGTTGAAGCACGCCTGTCTGGTGCGATTTGTCGGTTTGGTGGTGATAAAGGTTTTGCTTCTATATCTAGCAAGTGCACCTAATTTTATGGAATTTTCAATAAGAAGTTTTGTTAAGCATCTTATGCTTACTATTTCAGTGTGGAATTTATAGTTTGTGTTAATCCAGGGATGACCCATTGCTGTGATTTCTCAACTATGACGCAAGGAATTTCTCTACATCCGAAAGAAATGGCTGTGCATTGTCAGCTTTCTAATGATCATCTTCGAAAGGAGCAACCTTCCATGAGGTTAGTTTATCAGCTATCTAGAATTTGGTATATAATTCTAATAATTTTGTTTTGCATAACATTTTCTTGGATTTTGATCTTGTAAATTTAGGTCTAGGTTTGTTTTCACAATTAACTTATTGAAATCATTAGTGATTGATATGGTTGTAATCAAGTAATGTTGCGAGGAAATTTTGTATCTTCAGACCTTATTGGACTTTTGTAATTTTTACAATTTGCCATATATGTATAGACTTGTGTGTCTAAACTATTTTGGAGAATGCCCTTGCTGCAGTGCTGCATGTAGATGACACTGGTGGATAACTTTTGTCATAAGCATGATTTATCATAGTGTATTATTTATATATTTATGAATTTGTATTGTCTCTAGGTAGGCATATAATCTAATGTCAAGTGAAGAAAGCGTTGCGCGCACACAAACACACACACATATTGGTCCTAAGATGGAGGATAATTTGATTCTACTTTTAGGTGCTAAAAGGACAGGTTAAGGGCAAAGCATGGTATGAGGCTATTATAATGATTTGATTGAACTTTTGATTTAAGCTAGGATTCAAGTATAAAGCTCATTAGAAAAATGGACTTGTAGATCTGTCCCAAGTTACTTGAAGCCATGATTTAGTTGAGTCGAATCTGACTAAAATGAAATATTATTTTCATGTTCAATTCATGGTTTCTAACATTTATGAACTTTTACTATTTAAATGAAGTTGGAGGATCAAAGGAAAATGAAGAAAATAAATTGGGAAAATCTTCCTCTAATTTTCGTAATTAACTAATGAATAAATATACAAATATATAGGCAACTAAACATTTACAGAAAAGGAAACTAATACTAATTACAAATTAACTTCCTTAGAATCTTCTAAGATTTGTAGTTTAAAAAATACTCCAAAATATATCTGGAAATAATAATACAATATATTAAAATCTCCAAAATAACTAGTAAAAGCGTTAGAACCTGAAAATTGAATGGCGATCATGATGAAATTTTAGAATTTTGACAATGATTAGTGGTTCTGTTGTTTGTGGTACAGACTTGCAGTGCACACCTATGCTTAAATAGTTGTATGGTTTCATTTTATTCTGATCATGCTATGAATGGTTGAAAACCTTATATCATGCCTTCCTGGATTGATGCTAAATGCCTCTGCACATATATATGCATTAAATTTATGCTGTATATGTAGCAATGGTTCTAAGGGGATTAAGCTGTAACAGACGATGCCAAATTCTTGCATGCAAATTAGTGAATAGACTTTGGCATGCGGTATACAAGGTGTATATTATCGGAATATTGGTATTATGCAATTACATTTTTGTGTACATGAGAGAGGTTGTGCAAGCAAACTAACATTTCTGTGGCTTTGCTAATTTTTATAGATTTGAAACAAAACATGCTATTTTTATACTGTAAATTTAATTTTACTTTGGTTTCTTTTAGGAAAAAAAAAAAAAGGACATGTTGATTTGAAGTGTAATATAAGACCTGGCCACTTCTATATTGTCCATTTTTTTNTTTTTTTTTTTTTTTTTTTTCTGTATTGAGCCTTTTGTGTCACTGCCCATTTACAATTATTTTTTTTTCTTCTAGATTTATTGAATTACAGTAAACCTTTTCTTAATTGGCCATGTGAGATTTGTTTCCTTATGGTGATTTTAATTGTACTTGATGTTTGAGACTTAGCAGAAGTGATAAGAACATTGCTGGATCAAGTGGGCGTGAAAATAGTTGTTGCAGAGTACCAAGTAATTGTTTTCAGCAAAACTGCAATTGTTCAGTCCATTCAAATTATTTTGAAAGGAATTTTGAGTCAAGAGTTGGAAACTTTCCTAATGTCTTAAATGAGCAAATAGGAATGGTCAATGGTGAAGCCTCTGTGATATTTGGTTCAAAATTTGCCAAAAATCATAGCGTTCCAAATGATAAAATGATTTCTCTAGAGCAAAGAAAATTGAATGCTAAATTCCACAAAAACATTTTCAGTCATTCTTCTCAGTGGAGAGATGTACCTAGTAAGGTGAAAGGGGTTTTTGATGTGATGCGTGTGGACTGTTCGTCGGATGTAATTGATGGGAAAGGAGATCTAAGTCAACATAGAGAAACCTCTTCCAAATGCTTTAATGATACAATGCAGGTAGTGGACTCCTTGAAAGAGAATGAAATTTCAAATATTTCTTCTGGGTGTTCTAGCCCTGCAGTTACTCAGGTCTCAGTTGAGGTTAACAATACGGATTCTTATAGTGCTGATGCTGCTAATAGTGGATATGCAAGTCATCTTGTAATTGATGAAGAATCAGGCATTGATAAATGCTGGTCATCAGATGATGCACGTGGAAGTGAAAGAAGTGCTGATTTCCATGGTGCTACTTTTAAGATTAGCTCGAAAGAACCTGGGTCTTCCAAAAACATATATCATCAATCATCAAGAAGCCTACTTGATGAGCTTAAGCTTATAAATTCGTTAACATGGAAGAAAGGTCAAAATCAAATCCAAACTGGGATTGCTTCTCAGAATAAGAACAATCTTTCCCAGAAATTTGAGAGAGGCTTGAAAGCAGGGAAGAGAAAACGAGATTGCTCTTCTCCATTACATTATGAAAATTCTAAACATACTGGTAATGCTGAGTTGCCCTCTAGTTCATCCAAAAGTAACCAGATTATATCCTCATCCAGTCAAGGGAAAACCCATGGAGCCTCTTTTAGTCAGCAAAGTTCTGAACGTAAATTTTCAGCAGCAAGGAAACTTCCACATAAAAGTGATATACACAAACTTTATAATGACAGAGAAGAAAAAGATGTTAGTTGTGAAGAACTGTCTGTTGCTGCTGACACTAATGATATTTATGAGCTATCTGGTGGAAAGAACTTTCAAATGGATTACACTTGTGCTGTTACACAGGCTAGGAAGCAAGATCCAACTCATGAAGGTATTGGAGTAATGAAGTATAACTCAGTAGGTTGTGTGAAGTCATCAAGTTTGCAGGTAAATACTTGTCAGTGGAAGCCAAGGCCAGTGGTTTGTGGAAAATATGGTGAGCTATCTGATGGTAAACAGGTTGGAGCTGTTTCAAAATCAGCTAAAATTGTACCTCTTAGCAATGTTCTTAAATCTGCCAAAAGGTGCAAACTTCCCCAAAATCAAGAACCTAAACCAACTTTTGTGAGGGAGTTGAAGAAGACGGGCCATGATGGAACTGATGTATACTGTGATGAACTCTGCTATTTGAAGACTGAGACAGAGGGTTGTAGCCATAAAGTTTTGGATTATGGTAGCATAAATAATAATACAGCGGAAAGCATGAAGAAAGGATGCTCTTATGGAGATAATAAATATGCTGAAGAGATGCCCATGTTGGAGAAAGAGAAACATGATAAAAGCAAAAATGATTGTCGTACAGTAGACACTGTTGGCTGTCAGTCCAAGATTAAGAGTAAGGAAGTTCGCAAGCGCAGCATTTATGAACTGACAGTTGATGGTAATAATATAATATTCTTTTTTTCTTTTTATTATATTTTGTTGTGGAGACATGAATGGTTTCTAAATTAGTCTGTCTGCATGGTGACCTGAAAGCCAAGGCAAGGCAATTTTTCTAGCCCCTTGAACTATGCTCACATTTGCACTTTGGTCATTGAGTTTTTTTTTTTTTTTCTACTTTTTTTCTTTTGGCATTTTGGTCATTGAACTTCAGTTTTTGTTACATTTTGGTCCTTGAAACTATTTTTAATCTAATGCACCTAATGCATAATGATAACCAAACAAGTTACAAAATTAGGCAACCCCGTAAGACCCTTGAAAAATGCATCGAGTGCATTGCACACCTCAAAATTGGTAAAAATTAGGCTAAAAATAGTTTTTAAGGACCAAAGTGTAACAAAAACTAAATTTTAGGGACCAAAGTATTTAGAAAAAAAGTTTATGGACCAAAATGCAAAAAATAAATATAGTTCAGGGGCTAACAGTGCTAATAACCCCTTTTTCAAATGATTTTACTTGTTTGGCTGAAAATAAATTGAGGTAGTTCAAGTTGTTGAAGTGGCATGGTGTTTGATTTCCTTGTCATCTTCAAATGAGAAGCATACTAAAAGGGAAAAAAAAGAAAAAAGAGTACCATCATTAAATACCAGGTTATTTTGATTGCCAGTATATCTTTCCTTGTGATCTTTTTAATTGTAGTCTTGCTGAGTGGCCCTAGATTGTGTACAAATTTGTAAATGTTTATAGAAGCTGTTTGTAATAATAGCATGTTATATTGGCTTGGTACGTAGTTCGGCACATTATCTGACAGCTAATTTCTTTTTTGTGGTTTGGTTGTAGCTTAACATGGTATTGACTCTTGCTTGTCTATTACTTTATGTATTCAAATGTTGGGGATGTCTTATTTTTGGTAAATTCTTGTTCTACATTGTCACTTTTAGTGTCTAATGGGTGGGCCAACATGAGAGTGCTGTGTTGGCTTAACGTGCATAATTGGCCCTTTTTCCTAAGAACTTAACCATTTGCGGTTGACATGTAATATAAATTTACTTTTGTTCAAGTGGCTAATATGAGAAACCATGAAGAGTTTCTTTCTGTAGTAAATTGATGGCCCAACTTGGGAATATTATTGGTCTCATTGTGTAATGTAATTAGAGGAGGCTCATCTTATCTGTTATATTCTTTTTGGATGCCAACATGGGTATGGAAACAGTTTTTTCAATTGTAATGGTTAAGAGGGATGGGCCTCTCAGTTGCTTTAAGGAACAAAGTTGTAAGTTTGCTTGTCTATCAACAGCTAAAATGTTAGTGCTACAGATAAGAGTCTGTAATCAATTTAGTAGGGTTAATCAATGATTACCCATTTGTGGGAGGAAACCTAATACCTGTTTTATTATCTAAAAGCAATTGATTAGTTAATGACTTCATGTCGATTCTGTATCTAGCTTCTTTTGACATATTGTTTATGTACCTTGCCCTCAATCAATTTAGCAGGGTTGCATAATGGTATGCATTACCTATTTTTGGGAGGACATTTGATGCCTGTTTTATTATCTAAAAGCAATTGAGTAGCTTATGACTTATGTCTATTCCGTATCTAGCTTCTTATAACATATTGTTTATTTACCTTGCCCCCAATCAATTTAGCAGGGTTAATCGATGATATACCCATCTGTGGGAGGACATTTGATGCCTGTTCTATTATCTAAAAGCAGTTGATTAGTTTACGACTTATGTCTATTATTCATCTAACTTCTTATAACATTGTTTATTCACCTTTCCATCTTGCTTTGAGCTCCTTTATTTACATAATGATGTTTGTCATCAACAGGGAAGGATCCTTGTTGCAAAAGGTTTTCTTTTTTAAAGACCTCAAAATGCTTTCTAAAAAGAAAAGCTGGAAAAATTTCAAGGAAGGATGAAGATAAGAAGCTTGGATTTTGTGGAGTAGTTGCTCAAAAGTAAGCAGGAAAATGGACCACTAGTTATTTTGATTTCCAAACTGTTTTATATATTACTTACCAGACATCATAAATGAGAAGAGATTTTTATTCTGCTTAGACTTTATATCATTCTAGATTTTGTAAAGAAATGAACTAGTGTTTTACATTTAACAAATTCTGTTGCAGATCTCCTCAAGTGCAAAGTTGCTCATCTTTTCTAAATTCAGATGCGTTCTGCTGTGTTTGTGGCAGCTCAAACAAAGATGAATTAAATTGCTTACTGGACTGTAGTCAATGTTCAATCAAAGTATGTAGCGTCAAGAGATTTTGAGTTTTATCCTAGTTTCTTTTGTGCTTATTCAGGATTCTAAGTATTATATGATGCACAGGTACATCAAGCTTGTTATGGTGTTTCCAGAGTACCTAAAGGCCATTGGTATTGCAGACCATGTCGAACAAATTCAAAAGATATTGTAAGATCGTGACTTGAGCTGCTTCTTTTTTCTTTTTTTTTGTTTGTTATTTTTTAATTCCACTATTTACTCCGGTTCACTGTTGGCAGTCTTTTGTGTTTTGTTTCTCTCTTGTTAACATGTAAACAGCTTTATTTTCCATCAGGGATTTACTTTCCTTGTCATGATTTATGCTACAGCGAGACTCCAATTTTTTTTTAATTTTTTTTTATATGGACATTGTATCTTATTATTGTATCATATTATTGTCCAAGACTATGCATCCATATAAATACTGCTGTTATGGTCACCATTGTCATTCTCACCAGCATCCTCTGTCTATGAAAGTTGAAACATCACTCCAATTTCAAAGGTTTAGAAAGTTAAACCTGAATATCACTTTCTATTTTGTACTATGTTGAATTCTCATAATGTTTTATCTAAATAGTCCCTTCCTATGTCCACCTTTTCAGGCATCAAAATATTCCCTATTATTGCTAGTAGAATTCAGATACTATCAAACTTCTTTGATGGTTCCTTAATTTCCAGTCATAGTTCCAACTTTTTGGTTCCCTAATGCATTTATCCCTTTTATCATCTAGGTTTGTGTTCTTTGTGGATATGGAGGTGGTGCAATGACTAGGGCACTGCGGAGTTGCGCAATTGCAAAAACCTTTTTGAGAGCTTGGGATATTGAAACGAAATGCAGGCCCAAGACTTCTTCTGTCAAAACTTTGCAAAATGAACTGAGCAGATTGCATTCATCAAGATCTGGACATGAAGAAGGTACCTCATTCTGTATGTTTCGACCTGAAAATATTGAACCTCTGGCTTCAGCTGCCTGCAAAATGGAAATGCCATACCACCTGGATGTTGAACAGAATTCCACTGTTGTTAATAAGTTAAAGGTACATAACAGCGTTACAGTTGGATTACTTGATTCAAAAACTAAGCAGTGGGTTCATATGGTTTGTGCACTTTGGACTCCTGGAACACGATGCCCGAATGTTGACACTATGAGTGCTTTTGACGTATCTGGAGCTTCACGTCCCAAAACAGATGTGGTAAGCATTTAATTTAATGATGCTTTCAAGCAAAAATAATACATTAAATAGTTGTGGGAGAAACTATTTTTAAGGGATGTCCTTTTGATTGATAGATTAGTTTTGAGTATGTAATAAAATTTGGAACTGACATTATCATCTAGTGATTAGAGGGATTCAATGGGTCTGAATGAATGTGCTGAGGATTACAAAAGATTGTTAAAGTGGCTATAGACAATCTAGATGATGAAAGTATGCCTTGTTCTATGATTTTGAGAGAGAATGTATATTAGCAGAAATTTCTAATAGTACTTACTACAGTTAATGAAAAAAAAAGAAAAAAGTAGAAAACATTATTACTGAATAGATTCCCTGAATAATATCAGCCTACCAATTTTCTATCTTAAATCTGTCAAAATTTAATTGATCGATACCAAATATATACCTAACCAAAATTATAATAAGACTTTTAGAAACAAAATTCTGTGATTTAACAACACTTGTGTAATTTGAACAATGTCTTACTATCAAAGCTACTTTCTAAGAACAAACGTTCGAGGACTTTTATCATACTTTAGACCATGCTTTTGGATTCCCTTTATCTGATTTGTTATTCATATAGTGCAATAGTAATTGAATTGTTTTAGTATGGGTAAATTGACATCTATTTTTTGTTTATAATTGCTGAATCTAATTACCAGACATTTGTTAGATTTGTTTTGTAGAACATAATATGCTAATTGAAACCTGAAAGGCTAAAAATGAATGTTTGCATATATTCCTTTGCTATATGGTGGTCTATAATATTCTGATTTTTTTTTCAGCTTTGCTCTATATGTTGCCGTCCTGGTGGTTCATGTATACAGTGCAGAGTTATAAATTGCTCTATACAATTTCATCCCTGGTGTGCTCATCAGAAGGTCTTGACTTATCTGCTTCACATTTTATCGTTTTTTGAGTGTTTCTCATACTAGTTGTTTCAATGTAATTTTTTTTGGAAGACAAAAAGGGCACCTCTTTTGATTATTCTGAGGAGAGGATGGTGGTTCTCTTTGGAACTGCCTGAGAATTAATTGACAAGCATCCTGCAAATTTGCTGTTTTTGTAGTTAATTTCAAATTGGCTACTGTTAACTTCGAAGGAGTCTGAAAACCAAAATTCTGCTTGATGGCACGTTTCTTTTGTTCAGAACAATCATTTAAAATTCTATAGTTAGTCATGATTTCAATTTTCTAAGCTTATTGTGCTAGTTAATCAAAATAGTGAATCAATCTATATGTTTTCATCTCATGAGAGACACTAGCATATTTGTTTCTTTTCATTAAATGGGATTTATATTTAGATTTTCAAGGTATATCATATGTAGTCACTTATGCGTTATACTAGTTGGATGACCTCTAAATCAGTTTATTTAACTCTCGGTGTGCTTGCTGGTCATGTTCTCTATTATACATCATGTTTCATTTGCACTATGTAAAAGAGATCTAGATGTGAGCCGTTTTTACTTTGACCATGTTCACCACTACTTTTTCTTTCTTGTTTTCGAATTTAAATTCTGTGATACAATTTATTTTCTGCATAGTTTCTTCTGGTTATTAAACTAGCACATTGGTGACGTCTATGTTGATCTGTGTTGGTCAATTTGACATAGCCTCTCCGCTCTATTTTTGTGAAGCTGTCTTTGAGGTGTTAAACCATAAGAAGAAAATATGGCTTTCTTGAATCTATGTTCTGCTTTCTGTAACAAGATATATATGCACACAATATGTATACGTTAATATTCAATTTTTATATAGAATATTTGGTTCTTAATAACGAAAATAAAAGAAGGTTTCTGTTATCATTGCTTTTGTACTCATGTTACTTTCTTTGTTGTGTTGGTTGCAGGGTCTATTGCAAAGTGAGATTGAAGGTGTTGATAATGAAAGTGTTGGTTTCTATGGAAGGTGCATGCTTCATGCGCATCCAATGTGTGAAACTGACTGTGACCCAGCTGATATTGAAACTGGTCGTTCAGGGATAGAAGAGTTTTCCTGTGCTAGGACTGAGGTATCTTGATTATTCTCTGTGTTTTGCTTTTTCTTCCTTTTTGCACGCGTGGAAAATGGATAGGGTTGTTTTTTAGCATTTTTAATGTTATCTTCATTCTTGGGTTTTTAAGGGTTACAAGGGCCGTAAACGTGATGGCTTCTGTCATAAGTATGGTCATTCAAACGGCAAGAGTGGATGCCTTGTTCCTCAGGAGCAGTTTAATGCCTGGATTCATATAAATGGACAGAAGACATGCACACAGGGACTTCCAAAATTGCCAGCATCAGATGTTGAGCATGATTGGCGGGTACATTCTAATTAAAAACCACATTACTTTGGGATATTTAACTTGTTTTTATAGATTATCTTTGCAACAAGCCCTACATATTTAGCACAATCTTCAAGTACGTATTCTGCTTCTTGTGTAAAAAAAGTTTGCAGACATTATTAGTACAGGAAACATAAAATCACAATATTTGTCATTGAATGAGTAATGAAATTCTTGACCATCCAAATGTTTCTAAATACCTGACAAACATTCTTTCAGCAATATAACTCTTTGTCGCAATGAAAGCAAGTAGTGAACTTAGTTCTGGATTTGCTGCTTGTATTTAATTTTTTCATCTATGTTATTCTTTCAATTGTTTGATTTTGTGACTGGGTTCTCAGCATATAAAGGTTCTTAAATTCACCAGAAGAGGGTATCCTATTCACACATATTACCACTATCTGACCAATACCTCATTTCCTTTCAATTACAGAAAGAATATGCTCGTTACAAGCAAGTCAAGGGTTGGAAACATCTGGTAGTGTATAAGTCTGGCATACATGCTCTTGGTCTTTACACATCTCGGTTCATATCGCACGGTGAAATGGTTTGACAGATTCATCTTTTAGGACATGTAAATGTACAGTAAATCTGGCTGTAATCATTGATGTATTTTTAATTCTTGTATGTTTTTAGGTGGTTGAGTATGTTGGTGAGATTGTGGGGCAACGTGTAGCCGATAAAAGGGAAAATGAATATCAGTCTGGAAGAAAACTTCAGTACAAGAGTGCCTGTTACTTCTTCAGGATAGATAAAGAGCATATTATTGATGCTACTCATAAAGGAGGGATTGCCCGTTTTGTCAATCATTCATGCCTGGTAATCTCGTCAAGACCTAGAAGCTTTTCTCAAGATGTATATTTAGAAATTTATAGTCACGTGAAATGAGTTCTAAGTTGTTGGGCGTTTGGTAAAATTTATGTTTTTGTTTTTAAGTCTTCTCTTCATATTTTTACTTTAGTTGTGTAGAATTAACTTTTTCTTAAAATGATCTTACAAGCTTGATGGGGAAAAGAAGAAGAAAGAAACACAAGATTGAAAACCATTTCAAGCTGTCTATGAATTAAGCCTTTTCTCTCATTTGGCTACTACGAATGACTATTATAATAGTCATTCATGTATGTTGTTAGTACCTTTAATAAAAATGAAAATCTAAATACCAAAAATATAAATGTTAAAGACTAGCCATAAATTACTGTTTTTTACTCGAGATCTAGTTGTCGACTGGTTTTGTTGGCTTCCAACTGCTATTACTTGATAGGTCTTCAGGTTCATTTTTCTTTTAACGAAGGAAAACCGATGAAAATGTTTTTTAAAGTTACAAGTAATGTTTCGATACTCTAAGAGATATGGTGAAGTTTGGATAAAAATTGGTTTAGGGCTTCAAGCATGGAAAGAACAAAAAATTGCTTAATTTTTCTTTTGTGCATGTTCTGATTGATTTTTATTTTTTGTAAACATGGGCAAAAGAATGTGTTTTAACTTCGAAATGTTTTATCTTCCCATTATATGGTTCAACTAAGTTTTTTCTGTTTTCACTACATGACCAGCCAAATTGTGTGGCCAAGGTGATATCTGTGAGGAATGAAAAGAAGGTATGTTCAGACGCAGTTACAATGTTTCTCTTTTATTTTCTGTATAATGTGGTCGCTATTATTTCTGTTATACTTAAAGCTAGGTATATGATATATGCATTTGCTACTTGAGCCAATGCCTTGTGGCAATGTTGGATCTAACTAATTTGACCTTTAAAGTGAATAGCTTGCAAGAAATGCTGCAATCAGTTCTAAAGTTATGCTGCAAGGCGGGTATACTACATAATTTACCAAGACAGTTTGTAACCCGTAAGCTAGTACATTGTACATACCCTTACCAACACATGACACAGAAAAAGTTATAGCTATTAATAGCTCCAAAATGGTATTGAAAAATATCCCAAGTTTAGCTTGGTTGCACAAGCAACCTTCTTTTTTGCAGTAATCATGTCAAGGATCGTGTGGTTTTTACAAATCACATTCTTTAGTATAACACATGCAGATAAAAATAATTCTCTGATTTTTCTGATTATACTTTTTCTATCATCCCCTTGGTCCCTCGCATTGATGCAATTATGAACTAGTGGGATCCAATTTACACTAAATTATGCAACATAATTTTAATCCAATGGGAATATGGTTTATTTTGCTGTTTTTCTTTTTGGACGGTAGTTTATTATGCTGTTTGCAATGGTATAATGGAAAATTAGGAAGAAATTTGAGAGGAATTTTGCCCGTCATAATAGGAAATTAAAGTTATCTCTGTCACCATTTGAATGCTATTCTTGTATATCCACTAGGTGCTTTGCTTTGGATTTGTTACAATATTTTAAATGCTGGAAATGCTGGAGGCTTTAATGCTTATTTCTGGTTCTCAGGTTGTCTTTTTTGCGGAGAGAGACATATTCCCCGGGGAAGAGATAACATATGACTACCATTTTAACCATGAGGATGAAGGTAAGAAGATTCCATGTTTCTGCAATTCAAAGAATTGTAGGCGCTACCTTAATTAGATGTATCCAGTGCCCTCGTAATAATAATAATAAAAAGAAAAAAAAAGTTCCAATTGTTCTTCAGGAAGACAAACGCCAATGTGGGCTGTAGTTTTATTATTAAATACCGCATCAGGAAATTCCTGCAGCTTCTTGTATTGTTATTGAAATTGCATGTTAAATGCAACCAGAAGCCAAATACGTGATGTTATGTTACATCCCTTTATACACAAGTTTCTCAATTTGACATGTTTATTTGCCATCCTCAAAATTATAATTCACAAAAAAAAAAAATGCTCAAGTCTGGGAAAACAGTAGTGTTGCTGAAAAAGAATACCCTTAAGGGTGTTTAATAAGCAATATATACATGCTGTTTGAAAAGCAGTTATTATTTTTGTATAATGTGGTTGCTCTTATTTTTGTAGTTGTTCAAAAAGCAGTTAATTTATTTAATCACAAAAGCTCATAGTACTTATATTCAGTTGTCTCTAATTTTACTATATTGAAGTGAAGGATTAAATGCATTTGATTGTGGCTATCTCTAATTGCCTGTTTCCAATTCTGCCTTGTTTAATTTGTGTGAAAATGGTCTAGGTGCTACCCAAGCTTGTGTTTCTCAAAGCCCTTCTTACCTTAAAGAAGGATAATATGCACACCTTTGATTTGAAATGCAGATTTGATAGAAATCTTCATTTGAGCATTAAGAGTACGGAACTTGTTCAGTTTACATTTAAAAGGGGTTTATAAATTGGTAGAAATGTGGAATTATATTTGAAACGCTATATTTGATTCTACATCGTAAAGAATACAAGAAGAAAGTGATCATGTGTTTATACAATTCAAGTATATACTGGTAACCGAATTTATTTTTAATGCATCATTTTTCTTCTAGTGTATGAGAGTATTATTTTTTTAAAAAGGAAAGGGAAAAAAAGAAAAAGAAATCAACTAAACCGATTAATAATTCATATTCTTGTTTGGTGATCAGACCTTTCTCCCCTTTTATCTTTTATGGGTTAAATATGATAAATATAAAGTTATAACGAAATCATCTTTTGCAGTTCGAAGAATAATATTTAATAGATACGTATGTTATAAGCATAACATTTTACAGCTGTGTACAGATTTGCAGACTTTGTTAAAGAAAAACAAAATGAAAAAGGAATTTTAAGAAATTGGATGCAAAAAAATAAGGAAAAAAAAAAGCACAAACATTTTCATAGCGGCATCTCTATGAGAAAAAGTGAATTACATTGCACATATTTGTGCCTCAGCAAATTCTCTATGAACCCCAATTTGGAATGTTTGCTGTGGCTTCATTGACCATTTTCACCAGTGTCACCTGCAAATTGTAAAGATAGACAATCTAACATAAGGCCACTCTTCTACCAAATTACCACCCCCAATCCCTTATTATCTACCTTCCAAAGTTAGACAATCTATTCTTTATTTATTGTTGGTCATAGCAACTCTACCTCATGAAAGCAAAATCTTATCAAACTGATTATGTGGTTTAGAAAGAGATTGACTTTTTAATTCAAAGCATGAGCCCCCAATCTAATTCTAGGCTCCCCATCCCCTGCAGCTACTAGAACGCTCCCTACGACCAAGTCCATAAAAAGTGCCTAACTTGGATGAGGAAGATACTGAACAGATATTTTATATTTGTGAACAAAATAGTTTAATCTCCAAGTGGAGATATTATATTCTTAGCCAAAAAAAAAAAAAAGGTGGACATATTAAATTGATACCTTGACTTTATCCTAACCATCATCCAGCTGGAGATTTATATTGGCATCTTAACTTTAGGCGACCAAGCCCTTCCCCCAAAAAACACATAAATAAAAGGTCAAACACTGACTATTTCCCCTAGCTCATGTAGTTATGTAAGATGGCCGAGTCCACCTATATGGCCTACGTGTAATGTAGACTAGATATAGAATCTGCCAAACCTCACCTTTAAAGTAAAATATAATCAGAAATTCCGGCCTTATTAAATTTCTCTAACGTATAATGCAGAGGAGGGAAGAAGAAATGACATTACTGAGATAAATTTAAGTCAAATTATAGCTTTTGTAGTATTAATAGTAACTTTTCAAGATATATATTCCTTTTGGTGATTAAGTATATCTTTTAGGCATATAACTAGTTTTTTTTTTTTTTTTGGTAATAAGCATATAACTAGTTATGCAGAAGCAATATAGTTCTACAAAATGAGATGAGACATACCACACTTTCTGGAACACCAGCAGGAGGAAGAGGAAGGTTTCTTGGAGGTATGACATTATCATAAGATCTTTTGTCAAATCTCCATTCTCCAATCTTTCCATATGTTAATTCACCCTGAATATCAAAGCAGATAATAGTTACAATAAGCCAAAAGTAGAACAAAGAATTCTATTAAGTGTACACAAAGAATTCTCCAATCTTTCCATTTTGTTATTCACATGAAGTGTACACAAAGAATTCATCATCAATAGAATACCTTCATATTATAGTCACACCCATAAGTGTAATGAATTATCAACTTGTTGCCAATTTCTTTATCCCATGGAGGCTGAAATTCATCAAGAAACATCAACAACTAGCAAGTATAACTGTAGAATAATCATGGAATTTTAGCAATCAAATATCTCTACTATAATGGAAAACGCATAGTCATGAGATAGCATTGAAAGATAACTTTTTAAGCAAAGTCATGATTTAATTATCTAGACAATTACATCTTAGCTTGCAACTACTTCCTTACACACAGCATTCTGAAAAGAACATCAAAATACTCATAAAAATATAGTTCAGATAATATACGCAGAAGAATGAAAATTAGCAAGAGTTCAGGAAAAGTTCAAGATATTCTAATGGTCAAAAGCAATGCATATTAAAAAAGAGAACAACAGAATTTACTGCCAATCTCCAATGATTGTAGAAATACCTAAAAGGTACAGGAACAACATTAATTGCAGGCGGCTAATAATAAAATTTGCAAATTGTATTTTCTAATATACAGATACGTTTACTTAAAAAAAAAATTAACCATCAAGAAATGTCAACATTTTTCCTTGCTACTTCTTGTCCTTGGCATTGTTATTTGATTTGAAAAATGTACCCTTAGCGTTTTACTGCTGGACATTTAATTTCAATAATCAAAATATTCTTCAGTCAAGGCAAGAAAAGGAAATTATAATCCACAAAACCTGAATCATGAAGTCCTTGTACAAGATATTACCAACACCATGCAAAGCAGACGAAACAGCATAAGCATACCTACATTTATAAACCAGCTAAAGTTAGAAAGTTTTAATTCAAGAAGTCAGGAACCAACTTTAATGACATCAGAGAACAGAATAAATTTGAGAGACCACACATTTCAAGCACCCAACCAAAAGCTTTGTCTGTTTCTGGATCCTTCTTCATTGCCAAGGAAACATTCATCCAAGTAGGAGCAATCTTCTTGAGAGATTCCTATCAATGTTTATCAAATATTAGAACAAAATGGGGAGAAAAAAAAGTTTAACCATTGTTATTAATGAGCCACATAAAAGCACAAACCTTTCCAACAATTACAGGAGAGTTTCCAATCGGGTCAATGTTAGTTATTGGTCCCTTGTCCTCAGGGAAGTACTTCCGGAGGACCGACTCGTACTTTTTCGGTTCAATATAGAAGAAAGGAAATGCAGCACCAAGCCCGTCTTTAGATAAGTTTGGTATTGGCTTGACAATAATGTGATCTGGTTCTGACATCAGTATATAACTGGATTCATAGTAAGAACAGCATACACAAAGTCAACCCTAACTACTGATAACATAGAAGATGATTGACTCATCAAACACAAAATAAGGAGGATAGGATTTTGTACTCTTCTTTAATGTCTGCTTGCTGAAGCCATTGTACAAATGCCCATGGTCTGTTGAGTACTATATAACCCTGCAACAGTGAAGGAATGTGGTAAGCAAACTATGAGAAAGCAATTTCTAAAAGCAGCTACCTGAACAACAAAACAAAAAATGGAGAATCTACTTCATTCTTATGAAAAATTTATTTATTTTTTAATCAAACTTGAAGAAGTTTAGGATTGTGTAGAATGAATTAGTATTCGGTCATGAATGACTTTTTGCCAGTACCTCAAGCAAAGGTAAAATGAATGAGAAAAAGCGCTAGATGTTGGGTGGCCGTTTCTATCTTTTCATATGGATTAGATGGCTATCAAGCATTCCCAAACAAGTAAGAATTCCTCAAAACAACACAAAGGTTTGAGTATTTTTACTTCTTTGCTAATGATGAAAGATGTCAATGACTAAATGAAGTTGCATAAGGTTCACACGGAAACTGCTCAACTAAGCCATGGCTTAAGCAGATATAGGACCATAAAATCTGCTCACCATACAGCTCCAGTTTTGTTAAAATACTAAACTAAGGTGTTTAATTAATAAAGAGCCTAAACACCAGTTTAAGTTTATTGCTTGCTTAAGGAAGTCTCAAAAAATGAAAACTTGATTTTTCAAACAGGGAAATATTACCAAAAGGTTTTAAATATGTTAAAGAAATAATTATTAGAAATTTTAATTTCTAAAACAAAGATATTTTTATTTTATTAAAATAAATACTGTCATTAAAATATAATTTTAGTGATAAATTTAAAATTTTCGTCACTAATAGTGTAACGATATCTTCAAATTTATTTTAGTGACGGTCCTGAATTTAACAAAATAAAAATATCTTTGTTTATAGATATTATTTATTTCAGTAAACGTAAGATATATTTCTCTAAAAAGTATGAACTAATAGCCAAAGTTTATGAACAAAACGAGCTTGTTTGAAAAACCGAACAAAACAAGCTTGAACAAAGCATGAAGCTTGAGCTTAAGGACATGCCCAATTTTCTTCAAGCTTAATTTATCCAAAAATTGTACTCCAATAATCTTAATGCTAAATAATATGATTCTCATTTCCATTTGCTTTCCTGCTCCCATATCATCAGAATCCACAAATTTTTAGCCACCAAGCGAAGCCTAAACTTCGCAAGGAATAACCCTTTGCTATGGAAGGGAAAAAGAACAGCAAAAAAAAAAAAACAAGGAAAATACCAAACACAAAATGCCAAAGAAGAGAGCCCAAAACATCAAAATAAAATCTGAGAGACCCAATTCGCTCTAGAAAAGCAAACACAATGAAATTTAATGAAACAAAAATACAGCCAAGAATACAAACCTGATCCATCCCAGCAGGTAAAGGCTGAGCAACAAAAGTTGGGATCTCATCCATGTACTTGTCAGGCTTCCCAGAATGCAAAATCCTGGTAAAGCCACCCATCTCAGAATTGGGTGTGGCTTTGAACTTCTTGAACCAGTAGTACATGATCCTGCACTGCCAAGTGTTGTACACCGAGTCAGAGGCCGTCACCGCCGTGTGGAAGAGCCTCTTGGAACTGGGTCTTGCTCGTGATCTGTCCCCCGGCATCTTGATAATGGGGTCCACCGAAATCGAAAACGAAGAAGAGCGTGAAGGACCTGGGAGTTCCTGCTTCAGTGGAGCACTGGCTGAGATTATTATGTTGTATGTAATCAGAGCTACCGAGAAGGTTACCAGTAAGCTGAAGAACAAATTCCCACAACCCATTTTCTCTCTCTTTCTCTCAAAACTCCTTTCCTCTATCTTTCTATATCTATATATGTACGTGCATATATATAATACACACTATACAATTGGTGTGAACTCCATGTTTCTCTTTCTTTAGAGATAGAAAGAGAAGGAAGGAAGGAAGAGGAGGAGGTGGCGGTTTCAGAAAGTCGTCGTTGTGTTCAACAGTGGTAGTTAGAAAGAAACTGGGTGACCATTTTTAAGATTTCCGTTTACCTTTTTTCCAACTGTCGGGCTTCTCTCTGGACTTGGGCCTTTCTATTATTAGTATTTGGGCCTTTGCAAGTCACACTTTAAAATTTACTGGTTTATTTTATTTATTTACTTGATTGTCAATTGATTACTGTATTTGTAAAAATTGGGATTTCTTTTTTTCAAAACAATTATTATCATTGATATTGTGAGTGGGAATTTGAACTTAGATGGAAATAGTGAGTTTAGGCTATTTTAAGTGAAAAACAAACAAAAAAATTTAGGTGTTTGTGCTGGAATATCATTCTCTTCCTACACTTTTTTTACTTGGTTCTGTTCTTCTAGGTCCCGGATAATCATTTTATCTTATGTGCCTGGCAAAAAAAATAAGCAAGTCTTCAAAATTTCAATAAAAAAAAATAAAAGATAAATACTAACCCAAAATGGAAACTGCACTCCCTACTCCGGTCTCCTAGCTATAATAGGAAGTGCTTATCCTTTTTTTCTTTTCTTTTCCCAAAATAAAGTATCCCTATAATATTCTAATTAAATTTTTTTCCTTATAGATTGTAAATAGAAATCACATTCAGTGTGTCCTTTTCCTCAATTATTGATTACTATATTGATTGAAAGAAGATTATAAAAAAAAAGTTGGACACATTTTTATCCATGTTTGGCATATCTTTTGTTTATAATTTATTGAAGAAATCGCTCAGCTTTGCTGCTTATTGATGCTGAGGTGACATTTTTACTTACTCTAACTAATTTGCTATAACATTTGCTCTTATGTTACTTTTCTATTAAAACTTTGTTTAGTCTTACTTGCTTTGTATAAAAAATGTTAGCTTTGTATTTTGTCTGAAACAATCAATGAAATAGAAAGTTCTCGTTTCATTCTCTTCTTCTTCTACTTATTTTCTGTTATTTCCTGCTGTGGTTTAGGGTTCAAGGTTTGTATTGTTTTCTTTTATGGTATCAGTCTATCAGAGCAAGAAAGATCCTGAAAAATGGCAAGAATTTGTAAATCTGTTTAATTTTGAGGATAGTCTAGTGAATCAATTCAAGAATTGTTTGTGGTTCAATCGCCTTTTCCAAATTGTATCATCAAACTTGATGACACAAACTATTTGATATGGAGGACACATACTCTTCCAATGCTTCATGGTTATCAGCTTGATAAGTATGCTCTTGGCTCTGACCTAGCTTTTATGAAGATGATTACTGATGTATTTGCAGAAATTTCAGAGACTTCAATGGCCAACTATATAAAAAAATAGCAAATATGGATTCTTCAAGGGTGGCTTATTTCTGTGATTTACCCTTCTGTTATTAGTCAATTGGTTAGCATACAAACTTTAAGAAAGCTTTGGCATGGTCTTGAAATAATGTATGCCTTTCAATTTGAAATGAATATCATTCATCTACGTCTTCTTCTGCAACAAACTAAACAAGGTTCTTTAAGCATCGCTAATTATTGCATCATAATGAAAGCTATATGTTATCATATTTTAGCTGGTGGTGGCAACATTTCGGAGGCTGAACTAGTTGTTTACATATTGGGAGGTCTAGGAGATTAATATGAGAATCTTGCTCAAAATCTTACTACAAGGGCAATACTTCTTGGATTTCAAGAGGTAAAATCTCATCTCTGTCACTTTGAAACTAAGTTACAAAACAAAAATGCCTTTATTGCCTTCCAATTTGGAAAATCTTATGCAAATGTTGCTACTAATCAACATGTTTCATCTAATCATTTTGTTTCTGGTATGTCTAATACTACTACAATGAATTCTGCTTTACCTTCTACTACATCAAACATGGTTATTCCTCATCTTGCTATGCATTTTCCTTATAATCATAATGGTCAATCCGGGTTTATTTCTGGTCCTGGTTTTGGTCATCCTAATATGGGACATTTTAATGATGGTTGAGGTGGAAGGAGTAGATGTTGTTTTATAGTGGTTATAATAGAACCTTTTCTAAGCCTTAGTGTCAGATTTGTAGTAAGTTTGGTCACACAACCAATATCTGCTACTAATTTACTGGTCAATTTCCTTCTGGCTCTATGGGTAATCAATTCAGCACCAACAATTCCTATGGACCTCAATAGTGGACTCAAGTGCCTAATAATTCTCAACCCTAGAATAATGCTTTTAGATGATCAAATTAAGTATTTGGTTTTGGTTTTTCTGTGCCTAGGTCTGGTTTCAATGGTCTTAGCACACAAGGTCATTTGGTGTCAGTTAATAATCTTGGAAATGGTTTCTCTAGCGCAGTGCCCTCTAATGGTTTATCATATTCTAGCTCTATTAAGCCATTTGGTCACACACTAGTCAGTTATGACTCTGGTATGGTTCCTGGTTCATTTAACACTAGTCATGGTGGTTATAATTTCCAGCACTCAAATCTCTTATCTCAGCTTAGTATACCAAATTCAGAAGCATTTATGCCTCTCAATCCAACTGCTAATGTTGCCTTTTCCTTCACAATCCATGATCCAAATTGGTATCTAGACAGTGGAGCCACAAATCATGTAACCTCCTCTGGAAACAATTTATCAACTCAGACTGATTACAATGGCACTAACAAGTTAGTTGTGGGCAATGGTGAAGGCTTGGAGATCACTAGTATTGGTAATACATCTTTATCCTCATCTACATGCAATTTACAACTTAGAGATGTTTTGGTCGTTCCTCGTATTGCCAACAATTAATTAAGCATATCAAAACTAACTTTGGATAATGGCATTATTGTTGAATTTCACTCTACTCGTTGTGCTTTAAAGGACAAGCAAACAAGAAAAAATTATGCTTAGAGGGGAATTAAAGGATGGTTTGTATCAACTTCACATTCCAAAGTCAAGGATTTTGTTCCAACTCCAAATGTTTGATTTCAACTATCTACTTCACTGGAAAACCAGCATTTCATGTGTTTAATAAAGTAGTTTTGTCTATTGTGCTGACTTCATTCAATACTTCTGAATCAACTCAATATCACTCAGATTTCCTTGGATGCGCAGCAACCCAAATGACAGATGGAGTTCATAAATTTTTTCCTTGTGATGTAAATGTCATTCATCAACGTTTAGGTCATGTCTCATTTTCTGTTCTACAGAGGACTTTAACAGCTTGTAATACTTTGAAGTTGAGCAATAAAGAATTGAATTTTTGTTAACCCTGTCAGTTAGGCAAAAATCATTGGTGTTTATTTCCTTATTCTCATCTATGGGGACCAGCCCCTGTGGCATCCAGAGAGGGTTACAAATACTATATTCGTTTCATTGATGATCTAACTTGTTTCACATGGATTTATTCTCTTAAAAGTAGATCTGATGCCTTTAACACCTTTTTACTATTTCAAAACTTAGTTGAAAGAATGTTTGATAGAAAAATCAAGTGCCTTCAATTTGATTGGGATGGTGAGTTTCAAAGTTTTAGTACATATTTACAAAAATGTGGCATTCATTTTAGGCACCCATGTCCACACACACATCAACAAAACGGGAAAGCTGAAACGAAGCATCGACATATAGTTGAAATGGGGTTGTGCTTTTTAGCTCAAGCTCATATGCCTTCAAAGTTTTGGTGGGAAAGCTTTGGCACTGCTATGTATATCATTAACAGGTTACCAACTCATATTTTATAATTTTCTAATCCTTTTGAGAATATGTTCAATTAGCAACCAGATTATATGTCTTTACGAGTTTTTGGATGTGCATGTTACCTTTTTCTGAGGCCTTATTCTGCACACAAATTTAACTTTCATACTGATTTGTGTGTATTTCTTAGATATAATGTACATAAGGGATACAAATGTTTATACTCTTCTGGCAGATTATATATCTCTAAATTTGTAGTGTTCAATGAGTTGCATTTCCCTTGTCAGTCTCAATTTGAAAAACCAACATCCAGTTCATCATCACTCACACAATCAGATTCTCAACTAGTAAGCTCTACTGCTCCTCTATGGCTTATTGGTCCCAACATCAACTGTCAGGTCATTAGCTTCTCCTACATTTGTTGAGTCTACTGCTTGTGAACATATTCAAGGAATTCAAGATTTTCTATTGCATTGACTAATACATTAGTTCAATCAAAGCTATCTAATATTTCAGCATCTACATCAAAATTACATAATGCTTCAACATTTGATAAGAGTTTTCATCAAAATCTAATGATCAGTGATGATATTGATCATGCTAATGTTACTACTTAGTTTTCTAAAGGTATTGAAACTTATGTTGATCTTCCTACTGCTAATAAGAGTCACAATACTCATCCAATGACCACTCGATCTAAAAATGGTATTACAAAACAAAAAACCTATATTGGAATGAATCATTCAGAACCTTTTTCAGTGAAACAAGCCTTGAATGATTCTCAATGGAAACATGCTATGGATCAAGAATATGAGGCTCTAATGAAGAATCATACCTGGAGTTTAGTGCCTAAACAACCTCAAATGAATATAGTGGGCAATAAGTGGGTATTTCGAACTAAGCATAATTCACATGGAATTGTGAACAGATTTAAAGCTCGTTTAGTTGCACAATGGTTCATCAAAAACCAGGTTTCGATTTCTATGAAACTTTTAGTCATGTTATTAAGCCTACAACTATTCAGTTTGTCTTTAACTCTTGCTTTAACAATGACCTGGTGTTTTTAAGGAAGTTGATTTTAACAATGCATTTTTGAATGGAGATTTATCCTAAGGGGTACATTGATGCCATTTATCCTCAGTTTGTGTGTCAACTTCAAAAAGCTTTATAAGGGTTAAAACAAGCTCCATGAGCTTGGTTTGAAAAACTGAAAGGTGCATTACTTCAAAAAGGAGTGCTCTTCTAGCATGGATGTTCGTGGTGAAGACATTGTGCTGCCAAGTGGACCAGTGACGTATTCTCGAGCTAAAAAGATCAAAGCAGTAATGCTTGGACTTGTGAAGAGAATAATTGATGAAGATCGATTTAAGTATCCACATGATCCAAACACTTTTATGAGGCATAATGATGATTTAAGCATGATGTCCAAGTAAGGAATGAAGATGGTAATGCTGCTCGGGAGTTGCAAAGACGAAACGACATAGTTTTAAAGATAAGCATCTTACAATGGCAGTTTCGTAATTTTAGCTATTTTCGGATTATAATGGCAGTTTCGTAATTATTTCTATTTTCGGTATATTTATTTAGGGTTAGTTTTAAGCCTTATGATTACTTTCCTAATTATTTTATGGTCTAGATTGATTATTAACCTAACTCTAATCTCTATATAAAAGGAATGTTACTAGCTTGTAGAAAAAAATTTTGATTATTGATTTATTGAGAATCTACTCTTGTTTTCAACAAGACATATATGTTCCAAGTGAGGATAGTTCTTCTTCTACTTGTTGCATTGGGAATTGATCTTCTTATCAAAGGTATTTACTTTGTGGCGAATTTCAATTTCATTCTTGCTTTCTAATTAGTGTTGTTAGATACAATTGTTTCTAGAAGTGCTATAGGGCAGGGTTTTACCTAGGGTTTGTTCCATATCATCTTGTGTGTTGGGATTACAGTTTCTTTAAGCTTGGGGTTCCGCATCATTTGGTATCAGAGCAAGGCTAAAATAAATTCCTATTTATCTTGTTCTTTGGTTTTTTTTTTTAGAGTCTTTGATTAGCTTTTTATTTTCTACGTTTTTTTCTTTTGTTCTTGAGTTCTTCATGTTCTTCATTGTTCTTGGTGTTTTAGTATCCAAAAAAAAAATCGTAAAAAAAAAGAAAAAAAATCGTACAAAAAAAAAGAAGCGGAAAAAGAAGAATCTGATTATATATACAAAAAAAAAAAAATCGTAGCAAAAAAAATATATTAAAAGTTGGAATATTGAGATTGGTTGCTTGCAAATTAGGAAAGTTACTTATTCCTAATTGATTTCTGATTTTTAATAATCCTTATTTTCTACTTTTCTAATTTATTTGTTTCCTTTTGTCATAGTTTCTTATTTTCTTACTTTCCTATTCTAAATTTATTTTGTTTCTCATTCTCATAGTTTCTTACTTTCATACTTTCCTATTCTAAATTCGTTTAGTTTCCTATTCTCATTGTGTTGATTTCATAGAGTAATTATTATTTGTTTCATTACTCTTTTGTCCTTTTTTTGTGTGCCAATTTTGCTCTAGAATTGAACTTGCTTTTATTGTTAGCCTTTAATTTTGAAATTTGCTATTTTAGTTGTATATTTTTGTTTAAGATAATTGGTTCTAAAGTGCAACTTGGTGAATAAGACTCGAGTGGTAAAATACTTGAGTGGTGAGCATAAAGAGGGTAAAAGCCAAATTTGTGTGAAACACGAGGGTTTACCATTATTGAGTTAAACATGTAAGGGAGTGTGTAAAAATGTCTAAAAGAGACGGAAATGGAGTTTCTACTTCAAAAGAAGAGCAAGTGGCAACACCGGATCCAAAGCTCTTACAACAATCCTTGTAGGGTGAGTATAGAAGGATGGAAGAAAGATTGACTTCTATGATGGAAGAAACATTGAAATATAGGATGGATGAGATGATGGAGAGAATGAGGGAGATGACCATGACCATGTCCAATACTACTAGAAGGGAAGGAACACGACCCAGAAGACATGAAGTAATTGTTTCCGATGAAGAAGAGTATGGAGTCCAAACTGTAAGGAGAAGACCTAGGAGAGAGGACCCAAGAGGAGGAAGTGATAACAACCTAAGTTCCATTAATATGCACATTCTGCCATTTAAGGGAAGAAGTGATGCTGAGGCATACTTGGAATGAGAAAATAAGGTAGAGTTAATATTTGATTGTCATAATTACTCTGAGGAGAAGAATGTTAAACTAGCCGCAGTGGAGTTCACCGACTATGCTCTAGTTTGGTGGGAGCAACTTATACAGTCAAGGAGGAGATATAGAGAAGATCCGGTCTCAACTTGGGATGAGATGAAGAGAATTATGAGGAAGATGTTTGTACCATCCAATTACTATAGAGAGCTTCATCAAAAGTTGCAGAGACTCATACAAGGGTCTAGGACTGTAGAGGAGTATTACAAAGAGATGGAGATGATTATGATAAGGGCCAACATTGAAGAGGATAGAGAAGCTACAATGGCCAGATTTCTAAGTGGGATGAACAAAGATATTGCCAAGGTGGTTGATCTACATCCATATGTAGAGATGGAAGAAATGGTCAACATGGCTATTAAAGTGGAAAAACAATTGAGAAGTGAAGGGTCATCAAAAGGGTTTTCAAGCTCCAATTCAAAGTGGAGTTCCAATTCGAAGTGGAACAAGTATGATGACAAGAAGAGAGAGAAAAACTTAGAGACCAAAGAGAAAATTGGAGATGCATCCAAGTTCAATGATAAGAGTGCCAACCCAACAAGAGATACTTCTAATCCTCATACTTCTAGTACTTCTAGACATAGGGAAATAAAATGTTTTAAATGTCAAGGGTTTAGGCATATTGCTTCTGAATGTCCAAATAGGAAAGCTATCTTGATGAGGGGTAATGAAGTAATGTCGGAGTCTGAGTCCGATGAGGAAAGGCCACCATTACAGTATGATTCTAGTAAGGATGAGGATGTAGAGTATCCCGTGGTTGGAGAGTCCCTAGTAATTAGGAAGGTTTTAAATTTGAAGGTGAAGGAAGAGGGACTAGAACAAAGGGAGAATATTTTTCACACTAGATGTTTTGTGGGTGGTAAAACATGTAGTTTAATCATTGATGGGGGTAGTTGTGCTAATGTTGCTAGTACTAATTTGGTTGAGAAGTTGGGATTAGTTTGTGAAAAACACCCTAACCCTTATAGGTTACAAGGGTTGAATGATAGTGGAGAGATTAAGGTAAATAAGAGAGTGAAAGTTGCATTTTCTATTGGAAAGTATAGTGATAAGGTTTTGTGTGATGTAGTACATATGCAAACGGGGCATATTTTTTTGGGTAAACCATGGCAATCTGATAGGAGGACTATCCATGAAATTTTTAAGAATATGTATTCTTTTGAGTACAATGGAAAGAAAGTCACACTTGCACCCTTATCTCCAAAAGAGATATATCTTGAACAATTGAAACTATCCAAAGTTTTACATGGGGATTTGGGAAGTGAGACAAATAAAAGAATTGAGTGTAAAGAGGCCAAGAGTGAAAAGAATAAAAATAAAGGCCCAATGGTGAGTGATTGCACTAGTAATAAAGAGGAAAGTGCAGGAGAGAAAAGTGAGAAGAGTGAAAAGAAAAAGAGTTTTTATGCAAAAAATAGAGAAATCAAGGGTTCATTCTTAGGCAACAAAGCAATATTGTTGGTGAGGTTTCGAGAAGTTGCTTTGTGAAACTAATCTTAACCCCAATTTGCCTAGTGTTTTTGTCTCTTTATTGCAGGATTTTGACGATGTTTTCCTAGAAGAGATGTCGACTGGATTGCCACCATTAAGGGTAATTGAGCACCAAATAGATTTTGTGCATGGAGCAAGCATTCCAAACCGACCATCCTATTGTAGCAATCCCGAGGAAACGAAGGAGTTACAAAGGCAAGTGGAGGAGTTGCTAGCAAAGGGTCATGTTAGGGAAAGTATGAGTCCTTGTGTTGTACCGGTCTTATTGGTACCGAAGAAGGATGACACATGGAGGATGTGTGCTGATTGCCGAGCAGTGAATAAAATAATGGTAATGTATCGTTATCCCATTCCTAGGTTAGATGATATGCTTGATGAATTATATGGTGCTTGCTTATTTACTAAGATAGATTTAAAAAGTGGATACCATCAAATTCGGATGAAGCAAAGGGATGAGTGGAAAACTGCTTTTAAAACAAAATATGGTTTATATGAATGAATGGTTATGCCTTTTGGGTTAACTAATGCTCCTAGTACATTTATGCGATTAATGAACCATGTTTTAAGAGAATTTCTAGGAAAATTTGTAATTGTATATTTTGATGATATTTTGATATATAGTAAAAGTTTAGATGACCATGTGATGCATGTTAGCCAAGTGCTAGATGTGCTTAGAAAAGAAAAATTATATGCTAACTTAAAAAGTGCACATTTTGTATAGATAGGCTTGTTTTTCTTGGTTTTGTTGTGAGTTCACAGGGTGTTGAAGTAGATGAAGAGAAAATCAAGGCTATTAAGGAATGGCATATACCTAAGAACGTGTCTGATGTAAGAAGTTTTCATGGTTTAGTTGGCTTTTATAGAAGGTTTGTGAAGGACTTCTCAACCATACCTACTCATTTGAATGAGATTGTCAAAAATGAGGTAGGTTTTAAATGGGGTAAGGAACAAGAACATGCGTTTCAAACTTTAAAAGATAAATTATGTTCTGCTCCTATTTTTGTTTTACCTAATTTTAATAAGATGTTTGAGGTTGAATGTGATGCTTCTGATATTAGTATAGGTGCTGTTTAGATGCAGGAAAAACGTCCTATTGCATACTTTAGTGAGAAGCTAAATGGAGCTCAACTCAAGTACTCGACGTATGACAAGGAGTTGTATGCACTGTTTCATGCCTTGGAGGTGTGGCAACAATACTTGCTTCCAAAAGAGTTTGTGATTCATACCGATCATGAGTCTCTCAAACACATCAAGGGACAAGGAAAGCTCAACAAAAGGCATGCAAAGTGGGTTGAGTTCATAGAAACTTTTCCATATGTGATATGCTACAAGCAATGTAAGGATAATGTAGTAGCTGATGCATTATCTCGAAGGTATGTTCTCATAACTACATTAACTTCTAAGTTGTTAGGTTTTGAGCAATTGAAAGACATGTACGCAAGTGATTCTGATTTTAAGGATATTTATGTTGCATGTGAACAAGGTGCATTTAATAAATTCTATAGACATGATGGTTTCTGTTTCGTAGTTCAAAAATTTGTGTGCCTAATTGCTCTACTAGAGAATTGCTTGTTAGAGAATCACATATTGGTGGTTTAATGGGTCATTTTGGTGTGCATAAGACTTTAGATGTTTTAGTTGAACACTTTTATTGGCCACATATGAAAAAGGATGTTCAAAGAATTTGTTCTCAATGTATTGCATGTAGACAGGCTAAGTCTAAGTCTATGCCACATGGGTTATATACGCCTTTGCCTATTCCTAATGAGCCTTGGGTTGATATATCCATGGATTTTGTCCTTGGGTTACCTAGAACTAGGAAGGGTAGGGATAGCATATTTGTGGTTGTTGATAGATTTTCTGAAATGGCGCACTTTATTGCATGTCATAAGACTGATGATGCTACAAATATTGCTGACTTCTTCTTTAGGGAGGTTGTAAGATTGCATGGAGTACCTATAACTATTGTGTCTGATAGGGATGTGAAATTTTTTAGTCACTTTTGGAGAGTTTTGTGGGGTAAGTTAGGTACTAAATTATTGTATTCTACTACTTCTCATCCACAAACCGATGGTCAAATGGAGGTGGTTAATAGGATTCTAGATACTTTGCTTCGTGCTATTGTTGGTAAGAATTTGAAAACTTTGGAAGATTGTTTACATTTTGTTGAATTTGCATATAATAGAACTATTCATTCTTCTACAGGTTTCTCACCATTTGAGATTGTGTATGGTTTTAATCCTTTAAATGTGTTGGATTTAATGCCTTTACCTTTGAGTTATATTTTTAGCTTAGATGCACATAAAAAGGCGGACTTTGTTAAAACTATACATGAGAAGGCGAGGTTGCAAATCGAGAAGCGTAACCATCTAACCGCTCAAAGAGCAAATAAGGGGCGAAAGCAAGTGATATTTGAACCAGGAGATTGGGTTTGGGTACACATGAGGAAGGAAAGGTTTCCTAGCCCAAGGAAGTCTAAGTTGGATGCTAGAGGTGATAGGCCTTTTCAAGTTCTCGAGAGGATCAATGAAAATGCATATAAGATTGATCTTCCAGGTGAGTATAATGTGTCTGCATCATTCAATGTTGCTGATTTTTCTCCTTTTGACATGGATGCAGATTCGAGGACGAATCTTTTTGAGGAGGGAGGGAATGATGTGGGCATCGAGCGCTTTTCTAGCATGGATGTTCGTGGTGAAGACATTGTGCTGCCAAGTGGACCAGTGACGCGTTCTCGAGCTAAGAAGATCAAAGTAAGAATGCTTGGACTTGTGAAGAGATTAATTGATGAAGATCGATTTAAGTATCCACATGATCCAAACACTTTTATGAGGCATAATGATGATTTAAGCATGATGTCCAAGCAAGGAATGAAGGTGGTAATGCTGCTCGGGAGTTACAAAAATGAAACGACGTAGTTTTAAAGATAAGCATCTTACAATGGCAGTTTCATAATTTTAGCTATTTTCGGATTATAATGGCAGTTTCGTAATTATTGCATTTCTGGATTATAATGGCAATTTCGTAATTATTGTATTTCCGGATTATAATGGCAGTTTTGTAATTATTTATATTGTCGGATTATATTTATTTAGGGTTAGTTTTAAGCCTTAAGATTACTTTTCTAATTATTTTATGGTCTAGATTGATTCTTAACCTAACATTAATCTCTATATAAAGGAGAGGTTACTAGCTTGTAAAAAAAAAACTTTGATTATTGATTATTAAGAATCTACTCTTGTTTTCAACAAGACTTGTGTGTTCCAAGTGAGAATAGTTCTTCTACTTGTTGCATTGAGAATTGATATTCTTATCAAAAGTATTTACTTTGTGGCGAATTTCAATTTCATTCTTACTTTCTAATTAGTGTTGCTAGATACAATTGTTATCTAGAGGTGCTATAGGGCGGGGTTTTATCTAGAGTTTGTTCAATATCATCTTGTGTGTTGGGATTACAGTTTCTTTAAGCTTGGGGTTCCGCATCAGTTTATAAATGTTGTGTCTGACTCATCTCTCTTTATTATAAGAAAATTGGATGTTCATATACTGCTTTTACTTTATGTTGATGGTGTAGTTATAACTGGATCATATGAGAAACATATTACATCATTAATTTGTGACCTGAATTCTATTTTCTCTCTAAAAGACTTTGGAGATCTTAGTTTTTTCTTGGGTCTGGAAGTAACAAAAGGACCTGGCAGCTTATATCTAACTCATTTTAAATATATTCAAGACCTACTAAAGAAAGCAAAGATGATGGTGCAAAAGGGTGTTCTACACTTATGAGTGCTGGAACACAAGTGTCTCTTTATGATGGAGATATATTGGTATATTAATGCGTGTCGGAAATACTAAAATTAATTACTGAATTTAAACACTACTATAGTAGCGGCAAGTTCAGGTCGATTCTGCAGAGACCGATAATCAAACTCAATATATTCCAATTAAAGTAGAATTAAAATGATGAAAGGAGGATTTTATGTTGGGACGTTCAATTATTAAAGCAAACAAATTAATAAATATTGAAAATAATAATTGGAGAAAACCTTGGGTCAGAGTATCTTCAATTATTAAAAAGTAGGTGATCACAAACAAAATATATCCAAAAATAATCATTCAATGTTGGATTGAATAAAATAGCACAGCCAATTTTATTCTAACTCTCACAATTAATTAATTCAGATACGATCGTAAATTAATTATAATTCTGAAATATCTAAACCAACGTAATCTAAATCAAATCAGAACAGCATTAAGAACAATAGCAACCAACAATAAATAAGTTCTACAAACGTTGTAAAACTTTAATCTATCATGTGGTCTCCAAAGAAATTAACAAAAGCTTAGCATGCAATTATTAAAATCAAAGTGCTACTAAACATATAACGTTCAATACGATTGAATTCTTAATTAGCAAATACCCAATCCACAAATAATTATAGGATCCAAATTATAATCAAAAGAGAATTGAATAATAAACAAATAAATTAGAAAAACACAAATTGAATAATTAAAATTGAATTAAAACTTATAAACCAAGTCTCACACCTTATACTTTAGCAATGAACGATACTCTTACCCAAGAGAGAGATTTAGCTACTCATAATTGATAGAATTCTCAATTCTTTATTGTTTTGCTCTAAAAACAGCTATCTTCTTTACAACAATCATAAAACATATTTATAGTAAAACCTACGGCTAAAACTGATAAAAAAATGCGCCTAAACGCTCATATTCGGGCCCATCCAGGCGCCTGGGCTGCATTGCCTTGCTGCCAACGTTTAATTAATTACGGTTTTGCCACTGCTTCTTAATTTTTTTTTTGTTTAATTATGATTTTGCCACTATTTCTTCATTTTTCATATCTTCAAGCTCAAATCCACCTAAAACATAGAAAAATATAAATTAATCAATTTTAAGTGAATAAAACATGCTCAAATCAAGTATTAAGGTATATAA
This sequence comes from Ochetophila trinervis, assembly GCA_003254975.1. Taxonomy (NCBI): domain Eukaryota; kingdom Viridiplantae; phylum Streptophyta; class Magnoliopsida; order Rosales; family Rhamnaceae; genus Ochetophila; species Ochetophila trinervis. The sequence goes on along the minus strand of QANX01001983.1, from coordinate 140,069 downwards.
AATATATATAAATTGCATCCCATCATATCCTGATGAATATAGAAGCACAATTGGTGCTTTACTATATCTTACAATCACCAGGCTAGAAATTGTCTTTTCAGTGAATAAACATAGTCAATTCTTATGTGCACGTACCACTACTCATTGGGAAAACTACAAAAGAGTACTAAGATATTTAAAGGCAACTATTACTTATGGTCTTCATCTCAAAGCTTGCAACAAACTTGTATTTCACTGTTTTGAAGTATCAGATTGGGCTTGCAATCACGATGATCGCAGATCCACAAGTGGTTACTGCATTTATGTTGATTCCCGTCTTGTCTCATGGAGTTCCAAAAAGTAACATACTGTTTACGGGACTAGTACTAAAGGGGAATATAGAGCTTTAGCTCATACAGTAGCTGAGTTAGCATGGCTACAAAGTCTTGCTAAAGAATTACATTTGATTATGCCTAGATCCATTATTTGGTGTGATAACATGAGTGCCATTGCTCTTGCATCAAATTCAATTCAACATAAGAGAACTAAACACATTGAGATAGATCTTCATTTTGTGAGAGATAGAAGTTTTAGAAAATATCATTGAAATCCGGTATGTGCCTACACAAGAACAGATAGCAAATATGTTAACTAAAGCTCTTAGTGCTGAGAGATTTCAGTATCTTCGAAGGAGGCTTGATGTGTGGACAGAATTGAAACAAAACTCTCTCACTAATTTCAGTGTTTAGCTTCTACTTTTCTTCTAAGTAGTTTATCTAGTTTTTTGGGTTAATTAAGTAGTTTATCTAGTATAATGATAAAAGGAAGAATGTGAATGAAGAATATCTCCTATGATGAAGTATTGATGTGAATGAAGAATATCTTTGTGATGAAGTTCCTAAGATAAATTATGAAATGGAACAATTAGAAGCCTGAAGTATGAAACTTTTAGCGTGGTTTGTTTTTAGGGAGGCTATTGAAGTAATCACTTAGCTTTACTGCTTATTGATGCTAAGGTGGCATTTTTAGTTGCTCTAACCAATTTGCTAAACACATGCTCTTCTGTTACTTTTCTGTTAAAGCTTTGTTTAGTCATAGCTGCTTTGTATAAAAAGAATGTTAGCTTTGTATTCTTTCTTTATTTGAAACAATCAATGAAATAGAAAATTCTCATTTTATTCTCTTTTTCTTGTACTTCTCTGTTATTTCTTGCTGTAGTTTAGGGTTTCAAGGTTTGTATTGTTCTTTCAACTTTTACTTCTCTTCTATTTCTTCAGAATGTTTTTTGGAAAAAACTACTTTTTACTGACTTTGATTAAATGAACTTCTTAAAACCTGTAACACTTTTATTAAATTATACAAAAACTTACATATACATATTTTAAACTTTAAAAACTGTTTTTAACTTCTCAAAAGTTTGCCAAATAAAACTTTAATATATTTTATCCCAAAGATATTTCATTTTTAACTACAAACCAAGAAAATTATCCTTCAAAACGTCCAAAAACGGAAATTCAGAAATAAACCATCACACTTTTATAAAATTATCCAAACACTTAAAGAAATATATTTTAAATTTTAAAAACTGTTTTTAGCTTCTCAAAAGTTTGCCAAATAAAATTGTAATGTATTTTATCCCAAGGACATTGCATTTAAAAGAGAACCCAGCCACCTATTTTATTCGATGTTTCAGGGCAAGGACCTGCCCGATTCGACCGACTTTTGGATAACAAGAAGGTAAGCCTGGTAAAATACTATATGACACGATAATACAGTATAATACGACACGATAATTTGCAAATTTTGATCTGTAATATCGGATCAGGTTGATAGCAGTGTCACACGATAAAATACAATAAAAAAATGGATTAAAATGGATTGAAACGCAATGTGTCACGATAAAACGCGATAAAAAAAATATTAATTTAATTATTTCTTTATAACTAATTTTTTACAATAACTTTTTATTTTTTTAAGAAACTATAAAATTTATATTTTATTTAATTGAAAAATGACAATTTTTATATCTATTTATATATTCATATTTTGTTTTAGATTTTTTATTTATTTATATTGGAGGTACAATTTTATTTTGATTTATAATATTTTAAATTGACAATTGTAATGCATATTTTGTTTTCTTAGCCACAATAAATATTTAATATATCTTTTTTTGGTAATATATTTAATATAACTTTAATTTGTAATATTATATATATTTTAAATTCACAGTTATTACTTATGTTGAATTTTAATATGATAATATTTTTTTTTAAATATTTAGCATATAATTTAAATATATATTTAAGCTTAATAAATACAAATTAAATACGACAAAAATACAGAACAACACGGCATAAAAATAATTCAAAAGTTAAGTTCAAATAAAAAAAAATTAACCTGAACACAAAATAACACAATTCAACACTATACATTACTGGCTGCTTTGATTAAGGAAAATTTCATTTTTAATTTCAAACCACCAAAGTTACCCTTCAAAACGTCCAAAATCCGAAATTCATAAAATAAATCCTAGGAAATTGTGCCTTTCAACTTTTTTTCCCTTCTATCGTCCTGTAATTTTCTTTTTTCACTTTTTCATGTAGATCCAAGAAAGCTAAAACTATTTATAAAATCCTACAAGCCCTGTGCCATGTCAACTCCATTTGCTTAAAAAGAAAAACCACCATTCCTCTTCACATTAGCCAAACCACGTTGGTATGTCCCCTTCAGAATAATGCACCATAAAGTAGCCTACCATGAGCTCTACTGTTTTTATAATTTTATCATTGCCTACCAAAATGACACACTCCTAATCTACATCCAAACTTCTTCTATTACCAATGAGAAGTATGAACAGGCATTTTCGAAAAGAAATAAAAAGCAAAAAAGAATACGAGGAAGAAAACTTTCATTTTTGCCCCTAATAAAATATAATTAAATATATATATACTGTAAAATATTAATAACTTAACAAATAACTTGAAAGCAAAAGTTTGCATATAGATACAATTTGCGAAAGCAAGCGTGCTAAGAAACAAGAGGGGGAGGTAACCGCCAAAGCCATACAAAATTGCAAAGCATAAGCTTTTGATGTCATCCTTGAGACACTGCAACTGGTGAAACACAAGGGGTGATTAAAAAAATAATAATAAAAAATAAATAAAAGGTAAGTGGTGAGAATTCTGAATTACAAATTTCAGTAAAAAAAATTTCAAAAGCTACAATCTAGCAACATAAAAACAATACGTAAATGTTTTACCTAGTATCAGCATAAAGTTATCTTTCAACTGCTTCTCTTACATGAGGAAACCGGGAAGCCCATCTAGAATATCCTGCAGAGTGTTGACAAGGCAAAAACATTAATCCAAAACACTTTATGCTTCCAAAAGTTTAGAATCAAAATAGACAAACCTGAAGTAACAATCTCAAGAAGATCTGAATTTGCTTTTGCATCTTTCATCATATCCTGCGATATAATAAAATGAAAATGTGAAAATGACGAAAGTTTCTAGCCACAAAAGCCAGCATATATGTTTTAAGCACAATTAAAAATAGTTTTAAAACATTCTCAGTATACCTGTCTCCATGAGGCCAGACTTCTAGCAATGAGCCGAGAGAGGCTACTAAGAGAGCTTTGGTCAATGTTAGGATGGTTTAAAAGAGCCTGCTCTGATGTAAAATCAAAAACCAGTGTGCAAATGCTTGAAGCCATCATAATAACCGACGGATCATCAATACCCTCTGAAAAAACATGTTCCGATTTCAGTCAAATGTGCAACTAATGAGTTTTCTTTTCCATGGAAGTAGCATGTGTAGAATGAAAATCAAATACACGGTAGAACTGCCGACTAAGTTGACTATCAACTTTGTATATTAGACAAGTGGGAGCACAACACAGAAGACACAAATTACAGCAAATTATTACAATGCTAGATCAGAAGATGAGACATGGGACAGAGTCAATAATACTGCTGCAATGGAAAAACCAAAAGTGTTTTGATTTCTGTAGAATATTGGTTAAAACATAGCTCTTTTGTTATTAGATAAGTTTTGAACAAAGGTATATAGATAGGAGTGGAACTCTTTTAGAAATAGGAAGTGGAGTTCTAATAGGAGTAGGACTCTATCTATTCTTTAGTTATAAATAGTTTTAGTATGTAGGCTTGTAATCAGATTTTCATTATTGTTTTTAGTGGAATAAAAACTTTAGTTTTTCCCTCTCTTGTTCTACAACTATTCTTCTTGTTTCGTTTGTTTTGTGCATGTTCTGTTATCAAGAATGTTATTCTTGATATTTTGCTTTGTTATCTCAACAAAATTGGTATCAGAGCTGGTTAAATATAGGAAACAGGGTGCTGATCTGTTTTCTAGGAGATTCTCAAAGCAAGAAAGGTTTTAGTTTCAGACATGGCAAACAACGCTGTGGCTAAGCAGGAGATAGAAAAGTTTGATGGTACCTTTGACTTTGTGCTGTGAAAGATGAAGATGTCAGCTCTTCTTGGAAATCTTGGTCTTGATGAAGCGCTGGATAGAGAGGATAAAATGCCAGTTTCATATTCAGTCGATAAGAAGAAGGCTATTATGAAGAAGGCATTTAACACTCTCATACTCAATCTTGGAGACAAAGTGCTAAGGGAAGTTTCAAGACAAAAATCTGCTTTTGAGGTTTGGATGAAACTCTAATCAAGTCTTTATCTTCTAAACTATATTTGAAAGAGAAATTTTTCACATTCAAAATGTCTGAAGGGAAAACCATTAAAGAACATGTGGATGATTTCAACAAGTTGTGTTTGGATTTAGAAAATATTCAAATCAATTATGAAGAAGAAGATAAAGCTCTAATTTTACTGCAATCTTTACCAAGGAAATATGATACTTTTGTTGATATTATGAAACATGGTAGAGACTCAATAAAATTAGGAGATGATATAGATGGTTTGAATGCAAAAGAACTTAGAAAGAATGGAGAAAACAAGGAGATGATAGGAGGACTTTCTGTGAGAGGAAGAACTGAAAAGAGGGATTTCCGAGGAAAGATGGATAAACCCAGATCAATGTCTAGAAGTGGCAGCTTCAATGGAAATTTTAGTGGTAACTACAAGTCTTTTAAATGTTTTCTTTGTCAAAAAAAAGGACAAATGAAAAGAAATTGTCCACTTAGAAAGAATTTTGAGTTCAAGAAAGGCCAGTTGAGTGGAAAGGCTACTATAGTGCAAGAGAGCAGTGATTCAGGATATGAGTCAGCAGATGTTCTTGCTGTCACAGTAAAGAATGCAGAAAAAAATTGAATTTTAGACTCTGGATGCTCTTTTCATATGACTCCAAATCAAGGATGGTTTGAGTCATATAAAAGCATAGATGGAGGACAAGTGTTGTTGGGAAATAATAAGGCATGCAACGTCACTGGCATAGGCAGCTTAAAGATCAAAATGTTTGATGGAGTTGAGAGGATCTTAAGAGAAGTGAGACATATTCCTGAATTGAAGAGGAATCTGATCTCACTTGGGGTTCTTGACTCAGAAGGCAGTGTGTACAAGTGTGAAGGTGGAATTCTTAAAGTGTCAAGAGGCTCTTTGGTGATAATGAAAGGGTTGAGACAAAATAGACTCTATACACTTGTGGGAAGCACTGCTGGAGCTGCTGTAGCTGAGACACAAGCATATCCTTCTCTTTCTAATCGTTGGCACAAAAGGTTAGGACATGTTAGTGAAAGGGGTCTTATAGAACTACAGAAGCAAGGACTGTTAGGTAGTAGAAGACTTGAGAAGATGGAGTTTTGTGAAGATTGTGTCTTTGGAAAGGCAACTACAGTGAAGTTTAATACTTCTATTCACAAAACGGGAGAAAAACTGAGTTATATTCACTCAGATTTGTGGGGGCCAGCCAAAGTGAATTCTTTGAGTGGTGGAAAATACATTCTCACCTTGATAGATGATTTCTCAAGGAAGTTATGGATCTATATTTTGAAAACTAAAGACCAGGTGGTGGAAAAATTCAAGGAATAGAAGAAGATGGTTGAGTTGCAAACTGGATTGAGGGTGAAGAAACTGAGGACTGACAATGGCCTTGAGTTTGTGAATGAAGAGTTTAATCAGCTTTGCAGATTTGAAGGGATATTGAGACACAAGACAGTAACTTATACACCTCAACAAAATAGTTTGGCAGAGAGAATGAATAGAACTCTCTTGGAAAGGGTGAGGTGTATGTTGTCTTGTGCTCACTTGCCAAAGCATTTTTGGGCTAAAGCTGCAAACACAGCAACTTACCTCATCTATGGAAATACCTGTTGGATCATCTTCACCTACAAGATTTCAACCTCAAATTGATCAAGGAGAGCTACAAACTTATCAAAGAACCAGAAGACAAGTGAAACCACCCCACCCCAGAGGTATGGATTTGCTGATCTAATCTCTTACGCATTTTCTTTTGCTGAAGAAATCAGTGAAGATGTCCTAAAAATTTCAAAGAAGCAGTCACAAGCATAAATAGGAAGGATTGGATTAAAGCAATGGATGAAGAAATGAGATCTTTACACAAGAATAAGACATGGATTCTTGTAGAAAGACCTACGAATCAAAAATTAGTAGGTTGTAAATGGATTTTCAAGAAAAAGGAGAATTTACTTGGCGAAGATAAGCCTCGTTTCAAAGCAAGGCTTGTGGCAAAGGGGTTCACACAGAGAGGGCATAGATTTCTATGAGGTGTTTTCTCCTGTGGTGAAGTATATGTCCATTAGAGTTTTGTTCTCCCTTGTTGTTCAAATGGATATGGAACTTGAGCAAATGGATGTAAAAACTGCTTTTTTACATAGGAATCTTAATGAAAAGATTTATATGACACAACCAGATGGGTTTGCTGTCAATGGAGAGGAAGATAAAGTCTGCCTGCTACAAAAATCTCTTTATGGTCTCAAGCAATCACCAAGGCAGTGTGGTACTTGAGATTTGATGAGTTTATGAGGAAAATTGGTTTTTGGAGGAGCTCTTATGGCAGTTGTGTATATGTGAAATGGACTGAAAAGAAGCTGGGGATTTTTCTGCTATTATACGTTAATGATATTCTAATAGCATCAACTGAAATGGCAGAGATTGTAAAACTGAAAAACCAGCTTAGTGAAGAATTCGAAATGAAAGATTTAGGGGCTGCCAAGAGGATTTTGGGGATGGAGATTCAGAGAAATAGGAAGGAGAAGAAGCTATTTGTATCCCAAGAAAAATATATTACCAAAATCCTGAAAAAGTTCAATATGGCAGATTCAAAATCAGTTTTGACTCCTCTTGCAGCTCATTTTAAACTTTCTTCTGCTTTGTGTCCCTCAACTAAAACTGAAGAAAAAGAGATGAGTAATGTTCCTTATACGAGCGTAATTGGAAGCATAATGTATTCTATGGTTTGTACAAGGCCAGACTTGGCATTTGCAGCGAGTCTCCTAAGCAGGTACATGGCTAATCTGGGAAAGGGGCATTGGAGTGCAGCAAAATGAGTGCTGAGATACTTGAGAGGGAGTAAGAATCTTGGTCTTCTTTATGAGCAATCTGAAGTGAGAAATCAGAATCTCCTTGGATATGTCGATTCTGATTTTGCAGATGATTTGGACAAAAGAAAATCAACTACTGGTTATATATTAACTTTGTTTGGAAATCCTATCAGCTGGAAGACATCGTTACAGCCGGTTGTTACTCTTTCTACAACAGAGGCAGAATATATTGCCTCTACAGAAGCTTCTAAGGAAGCGATATGGTTGAAGTCTTTGGTTGGTGAGTTTGGGATTGAGCAGGAGAAGGTGATTATCCATTGTGATAATCAGAGTGCCATTACTTTGACTAAAAATCCTATGTTCCACGAGAAGACTAAGCACATTGACTACAAAATGCATTTTGTGAGAGAGAAGGTGGAAGAGGAAGAATTGAAGTAATCAAGATTCATACAAACATCAATCCTGCTGATATGCTCACCAAGCCAGTGGATTATGAGAAGTTTAGAAGTGCTCTAAACTTGGTAAATGCTCAAGTCTATGTTTTAAAAAAAGGTGGAGATTTTGTAGAATATTGGTTAAAACATAGCTCTTTTGTTATTAGATAAGTTTTGAATAAAGGTATATAGATAGGAGTGGAACTCTTTTAGGAATAGGAAGTGGAGTTCTAATAGGAGTAGGACTCTATCTATTCTTTAGTTATAAATAGTTTTAGTCTACTGTAGGCTTGTAATCAGATTTTCATTATTGTTTTTAGTGGAATAAATTTTTAGCTTTTCCCTCTCTTGTTCTACAACTATTCTTCTTGTTTCGTTTGTTTTATGCATGTTCTGTTATCAAGAATAACATTCTTGATATTTTGCTTTGTTATCTCAACAATTTCCATAAGACACTAAATGTTAAAATGCTGACAGCTAACAACAGTGGTACCTGTCCAACATGCCAACGCTTTCAAGAGATTTACAATAATTGATTCGTCCAATGCGAATTGCACTTGCTCCTTCTATTTATGAAAACAAATAAAGAGTATTACTAATCTGCATAAATAAAAGACATAGTGGTATCTAAAATGACTGAACTACCTTCAAGAGAAGATTCAAGATTGTATCACATGCCAAAAAAATAGAACCATCATCCTCAACCACACAACCCTGCCGGCCAATCAATTTTGTGAGGCAGTCAAAGACCTGCAAGTAGAGCCACTATGCTTGTAAATTGCTTTAATAGCAAGATATTGAGCTATCCTATGGAAGTGCTTTAACACAGTTCACTCATATATGCTTCAGGTCATTACAAAAGTGTACATGGTAAAGCAAGTAAACATAATATGAAAAACAGCAATATAACAAAAGATTACAAGGATGCAAAAGTATTAAAATCAAATTATGAAAATATGCTGACTTACAGCTTTATGCCCTCCACAAGAAACCAAAACTTTACATCCTTCAATCTCCATTGTCATTTGACACAGCACTGGAAGCAAAAAACATATGGAGTAGAATGGGCTGCCATTTACAATTAATTTAAACAGAAATTATTCTCCCTTTCTGTAACCCCCTTAGAAGAAAACTTAAAAAGAGTTCATTAGACAATAATTTACAACCATATTGTCAAAGTTACTATACCTCGGCTCATCTACACCTTCAATGGAAAGCATATAATCTAACAGTCTACTAACCTTCTCTTTGCATGCAAGGGGTGTTTCTGCAAGATAGCTGAAATAAACAAATATCAGCTTTACTCTTTTTCTTTTTATCTTATCCTGTAAATTGCACAAATATACATCCCTCCAATGTTGCACTTAGCCTCTAACCTTGCTCTTAAAAAGGAGAGAAGGTACCATAGAACCAAAGGCCATCAGGAAAAAAACATATCTATCAGCTGAGAGAAACTTCCTCATCTAAACATGAATTAATAAGGAATTGGATTGATGCATCCTCCAAGTTTAATTAGAAACACATATATCACATGAATGAATACTCCAACTTGAATTAAAGAATGTTGCCTAATAATTCCCAAGAAATCCACCCGCAAATGAGACAAGTATACCTCCCAATAACCCGAACTGAAGATAGAAGATCATCTCCTTTCCTCTGTTTATGTTCCTGAAGAATCACAATGTTAATAAAAGGAAATTAATATCTGCTTAGAACATTAAACATCTTATGCCATATAACTACCATTATTACCTTTGCATCTTGTAAGTAATCCAAAACTATACCAATTGTCTCATTAAGCCCATTGATCATCTTTATGAAAGTACCATCATCAATAATGTTCTCTGTGGATGATAGCATAGATTTGATTAAGATCATTGGTCAAAATAAGGAGCTTAAGCATGGATAAGATAATATAATGGCCATACACAACCTGAAGAAACAAAAAGATTTATATGATTTGGAAAATTAAAGATTATGTTTAATATCCATACCTTCAGTTTCATCAAATTCTGATATTAGTTTAATTATCTTTTCCACCAAAGAAAAGGAAATAGCCACATTCTGTTGCTTAAGAAGAATTGTCTCATCAACGGATGAAGATTGCTTAGATGCTTCAAATTTCAAGTAGGCAAGGTCATTCAGAAGAACAGCAACTTCAATCCTTGATTGTTCTAGAACAAGCAACAGACACCTGATAAAAAAATAATAATAAATAAATAAAGGGACAAAATGGACTATCAGGCCCATCCTTTATATATGCATAAACATACATTAACAAACCACATACATAGATACACAAACAAATTAACAAATCACACTGGTAGCGTACCTGTCAGCTGGAATAGGCTCCTTCATATTAGGTAAGTTTATCTGACCTATCAACCATCTTTCCCCCAGGATGGATACCATAGACTCCGCCAAAATAAGGGCGCGAAGCCTTTCAGCAGGTGCTGCCATCAAATGGAAGAGAAAGCATTAATCCCAACTTCCTATATAGAGCTTTTGCCTTTTGAATAGAGGGGGGAAGATCCTTATTGACATAAAGGTTACGTTATAAAATTGGAATGTTGATCTTGTTTTATTTCTCAGGCATGTAAGAAGCATCATTGTTAAGATAAGGAGCATATTGAGTATGCATAATTATATAAAATTCACAGTGAAAGCAACGTCTATAACTACAGAAAACACCTTAAAACTTCAAGAAATAAAAATAATGCTGGCAAACAACTCTAAATAAAGGAAGAGCAGAAAAGTGCTTTTGTAGTTTGGGCACATTAAATATTCTTCAATCAGTTTGGGCACGAGGTTACAATAATTAAAAACAAATAATTTGTTATCTCAGGAAAGGGCTCAAACCACTTGTAATCTTAACCATATAAACCCTTGTATTCTATATGACCAATCACCCTCTTTAAATGAATGATCTATAAAGAAGCTTTAAAAGCCAAAAAAAACTTCCTTGAACCATGGCAAATACCAGAGAATTCCCATATAATACAGTGTTCAAATTGATACCATTTGATTTCTAACCAGATTAAAACATAAAATACAGTGAAACAATTTGTTAAGCATACCAACACGGTTCTGCAGAACCGCCACAATACCATCACGCATATAATTTGACCAATTGATGTCTGGCAGTACACGAAGAGCATTATAAAGTTGTGCCTGGAAAAAAGGAGGGAAAAAGAAGGAAGAAAGAGAAAGATATTGGAGTCAATTTCCAATCACTAGAGTCAAAAGCATAACTCTCAAATATCAATGCGTACAAGGGAAATTAAATTTGATCCACAAAAGTTCATGAACAGGAAACAAAAGAAAACTGAATGTCCTCTATTGAAAACAAAACAAAAATGAGTTCCAAGTGTAAGCCAACTTTTCTTTTGTTTAACAATACCAAAGTTAATCTCATAATATATTCAATAAGTAAATCATGATTTAATAACCACCTATTATCATTACCCAAACTTTAACATCTTAATCATGGTTTAATACTAAATGACGGTTTCTATAAATTGAATTATTAAGATAACACAAGGTTTAATCACAAGGTCACTGACATAAGAACTTTCCTTTAAGATATCCTATGCAAAATTCAGCACATGCCTACAAGCGTAAAATTAAAAGAAATGAAATTATAAAATATATATATATATATATTATAGTAACAGCACATGAGACATAGTAAAGAGTTCCAAGCACAGTCATCCAACTGACAGATACTGTGCCCAACATTCTAGTTGGAACTGAAAGACCTCTATTTCTTCTAACCACAATAATTCCTACAAACTTTTCATCAGTAAGCTAGAAGCTACAAGTAAATGATAATCTAGAAAATAAGCACATAATTAGAAGCTTAAAAGAAGACTAAAATTAAATATATAGAAAAGAAAGTATCAAAATATTTACAATATATAAGACATAGTTTAAGGGTTCCAAGCACTATTGTTGAACAGACAGAAATTGCACTCAACAATCTAGTTGGAACTGAAAGAGCACTATTCTCTCTAACCACAGGGATTGCTAACAAAGTTTTCATCACTAATAAAGCATGTTTGGTTAATTATTATTATTATTTTTCAAAATGACAACATATTATAAATAATGATTGCATACAGAATTTTTTGACGAGAAAATATCAGACAGTAGGCGGAGCGCTTCAAATTTTACAGCATCATGTAAGACAGCAAATTGCCTTGCTATCTGGACCACCTAGTAATTAAAAAGGAAACTCTTAAAAAAGCATTCATAAGACCCTAAAGTAAAATCAGTTTTAACAAAAATTAATCCCTGCATCAATCAGTGTGTGTGTGTGTATGTGTGTGTGTGTGTGTGTGTGTGTGTGTGTGTGTGAGAGAGAGAGAGAGAGAGAGAGAGAGATTCAACATTGACAATGAGTACAACTATATGGATATACAACGATGCTCACAATCAATGAGAACTCTGAAAGGTAGTCATTGCAAATCGTTTCAAGAGACAGCTTTGTTTGTAGCAAATCCACAAGTTTCATGGCAAGCTCGGCCTGATGAGAACCTGTACAATATTCACATTTGCTTAATTCTTTTCAATTTGAAATAAGTGAACATTACATTTAATGAATCTAAAACAATTTCTAGTTATGGAGAATGAAAAAGTACATAGTAAAAAAGAAACAAATTCTACATGCATTATAAGGAAACATAACACAGGCTTTAGCAGCTCTCACATGTTCAGTAATGCAACAAAGGACTACATTCAGAAATTAGAATGAGGTGGCAGTATGAAACAAGCCAAGATTATGTAATTAACATAGTTACCGCAGAGATGTCACAAATTTTAGTATATGATAAGAAGAATTACCCTCTAGAGAGGTAGATAAAGGAGAAGCTAACACTTTCATGCCTCCGGATTTATACAATGTCACGGCTCCATCTTCAGAAGCAGATGATACCAAATATAAAAATTCAAAACACTCTTCAATAACAGATGAGCCAGATCTGAATTTTACCCAAAAACAACATAGAAATATATATTATAGTGATTGAAAAACACAAATTATCATTTGTCAGTAAAGAAAAAAGAAAATGACTTAAAGATCAATCAAGTGTCTTAACAACAAGATTCAAAATTCACTTGCCAGATAAAAGGGACATAAAAGGTATATATCTAAACAAAGATTATAGACACATTAGAACAGAGTATAACAATTCCCATGAGTTTTCCACAATTGGGAAATTATCTAAAATTAAAATAGAATTTATGGCCAAAATGCAAAATCTAATCCTAACACATTTCATATAATCCCACCTGCTTTTTGCCATTCCCAAGACTATAGTATAACTTTAAATTGCCATTGCTCTCAACTCTAAATGAAGCTTTAATTGCCAACCAAAATTGATAACCATTACTATAAAAAAAGGGTATACAACAAAAATATTCTAGGAGGTTAAATAATTTCAAAGCTAATAAACGAATTTTGTAAGAGAAAATTAGTAGCCTTCCTTATTCATCTTCAGAAAGACAAGTGGATAATAAGCCCCCATTTGGTGTGACCTTTTCCTGGTCAAAAAGCTCTACATGGAAGGCTAAAAATACTTATGCTAAAAAAATAGGTGTTTGGCACACAAGTTAATAAGTATTTGTTGACCAAAAACAGCTTTTTTAAACCATTTTGGATAAGCCCATTTTAAACTTTTCTAAAAAAGCTCTTTTCAGCTTATACGGAAACGCTCAACAGAGGCCTAAATGCTCTTTTTTTACTACCAATTTTGCTCTTACTATTATATTAAAATTCTTATTATATCCAAAAACAAAATAGAACTCTACTAGCCAATCAAAAAAAAAAGGATTCTCCATGTTCTCTACAAATCTCCTTTAGCTTTAGCAAAGTGAGATGTTTATTTTCTATACATCCATTAGTGTAATGTATGTGATTAGTATCAATATTAGTTTTCTACTAGAGTTTTGGTTTCACTTATTTTATATGATTTGAATAAATATGTTTACATACACAGATATATTTTATTGCAAAATAAATAAATAAATGTTAGTTAGATAATTTAAATTTAATAAATTATGAGTCAAAAATACTTTTGAAGCTATGTTAGTCAAATGGTCTTCTAGAATTTAAAAGAACTTCATAAAATGACAACCAAACAACTGTTAGTTTTTTAATAAAAGCTCTTCTTTAAAAAGCTCTACTCTGAAAAGCTCTACTTCTAAAAGCTCTACTTGCATAAGTTATACCAAACAGGCCCTAAAACACATTCTAATAAACTAAAATTACTTATTTTTCTTTCAATAAATCAGCTTTATCAGGAATAATTAAGAATAAGAACCTTACTGTTTGGTCATAATTTCCAGGACCAATGGAATCTTCAAAATCATATATTCTGAAGCAGCAACCTCTGGGACACGGCAAAATGCAGCAAGAACTGTAACTGACAGCTGCAAATACGCATCACAATTTTCACCTGTAACGCCACTTATAGTTCCTTTTCCCATTCCTGCTCTACCCCACCCCACCACCACCATCACCAAAAATAAGAAACAACTCACAAATTTCAACGCAAATATAGTCTGCTACACCATATTACCTCTAATTCCTTTCTATTTTTAGAAGTTGAAGTAGTATAAAGCCATAAACATCACATTATTTATTAAAAAAAATAAAAAGACACTTTTTTTTTCCCCTTATTCCTACAATTTCTCAGCATCCAGTCCTCAGAAGGGGAAATGAATATCAGATAAAATTTACAGTACCCTAACTGTACAACTCCGTGACTTTTTCAATCTTCTTTAAAAAAAAAACAAAAAAAACAAACAAACAAACAAAGAAACACACACACACTACAACTCCGTGACTTAACTGTATTAAACATTCCTATTTCCTCCAACCGATTTTTTTCTCTAAGATTCCAAATACTAATCTTAATTAAAGCTGTTACCTGATAATTTAATCAGTCAGATTCAAACAAAGATTAGGACATTTACAAACACTGTGAGCAAAACACATAAACTGCTAACAATAAAGGTTTAGTATGCGTGGAAGTACCAATAATTTACGACTTTTCCAAAGATTCATCGCCTTATAACTTAGATTTTTCCTTTCCCAAACAAAATGTAGAAGAAAAAGTACCAGTCCTAAGTAAGCGATCAAGAAAGCGAACGCCGACGGCATCGTAAACCCTACGGAGGGAAGCGAGGTCGTCGCCTTTGCAAAACTTGGTGACGAGAAGAAGACCAGCGAGGCGTTGTTCATCTCTCTCGCCTTTCAAAAGCTTCAAGCAGTCTTCGAGCGTCGGAGATGGCGATTCTTGCTGCGACTCCTGAGAATGAGAATAAAATCCCACACAATAAGTCAAAAACGAGACGAACACTCAAAAAAAAGCCACTGAAGACCGAGACGGAGAAAGAGAGAGCTGCTCACCATCACACCTGAGTTCGGAATGAGTTCAGTAGGAAGGTTTTGGAGGGGGCTTTTCAACTTTTAAGAGTTTTTTTTTTTTTTTTTTTTTTATTTAAAAA